>JAMQGT020000034.1:0-245000 GCA_024447675.2 Pterophyllum scalare
CCTGCAGCAGGGGCCTACTTGTTCATTATTGACTGGAATCATGCCCTTTACTTTGCACTGTACATGGGCGGCTACACCGGCGGCCACCACCTTAAAGATCTAATAACCTCTCTGAACACTTGCATGTGCCTGCACATGCACACACTCAGTGGTAATATTACATACTCACCCACGCTGAATGATACTGGAAGCAAGACCATTAACTTCAGTTTGTGAGTGACCTCTGATGCAACACCAGACTCTGTACTGCAATTCAAGACTTTAATAAGGACTAGTGTTATATTGTGTGTTTGTTTGTGTCATGGCTGTGCATGTGTGTATCTGTGTGGGTAGATGTGGGCGGTGTGGATGTGAATCTTTGCCCTTGTCCGTGCAATTGCCTCGTTCACGATCAAGCAATCTAATAAAAACAATCCACCATGCTGGACCTCATTCTTAAGACCTCCTCAAGGTCGACCATTGCCCTGCACACACACACACACACACACACACATGCTGGCATCAAAAGCTCCCCTAAACACGCCCACATACCCCTCAATCAAATTCTTTCATTGCACCAGATTATTTTCTCTTTTCACATCTCCTCCAGTAGATACATAATGCTCATAATGAAAGTTGATTTTTTGACAATCTAGGGAGAGCGCAACAAGCTGTAAAAACAACTTTGAGGTATTCCTTATAGTATTTCCCAGTAGGAAAGATAAAGTTGACCTTGTTAACCTTATAAAGTTGAGATAATGAGGGTGCTATCTCACAGGTGAAAACACAGTCATTTGGTGAGAATTCAGTACTTGAGGAAAAACAACTGTGCA
This sequence comes from Pterophyllum scalare, assembly GCA_024447675.2. Lineage (NCBI taxonomy): Eukaryota > Metazoa > Chordata > Actinopteri > Cichliformes > Cichlidae > Pterophyllum > Pterophyllum scalare. Next base: position 813 of record JAMQGT020000034.1, read on the forward strand.
TTTACACATTCTGCAATGTCAGGGAAACACAGTTGTTAATTTGGAGTCATGGTTTCTGGCCATCTGACAAATTTATTTTTTAGCTCCAGTTTTGGTCTCTACCAGCTCCTGAGGGGGGAAAATAAGCTTGCGGCTGCTGGAAATGAGGTAAATAAGAGCTAGGGTTGGGTGACCAAACCTAGTACTTTTTAGCGTACTGACCGAATTACATCACTACTACCGAGTAATGATCCACACAAAATCAACTGGTGTCAAATTTCTGTACTAGAGGGATTTGAAGAACAAAAAAACATATGGAACAATGGCGGTGGTGATCTGAAAGCAGTCTCAGGCGTGGTTACACTTTTCAAAATTCAACACAGACAGCACTCTCTGCAACACTTGTAACACAAAATGCAAAACTGGCCATGGCAACACATCTGAGGAAACACTTCAAACACAATATATCTTAATGCTGAAGAATTGACCGTAATTGATAGTTTGAAGCTAATGTTAGCACATCTGTCGCCAACATACTGTATAAGAAATTGAACCCATGCATGATGAAACTTTGACATTTTCTTCAGGTAACTGGATAATTTATTGTCAGATACAGAGCTTTTTTCACCATGTCAGTTTATGTTTTAACTTAGCATTTTTATACATTTCCATGGAAATGTATTATCAGTATAATATTTAAACTGGTACTTATATAGCACTTTTCTACTCTAATCAAGCACTCAGATGCATCTGGGGAAGCTTGGGGTTTAGTGGTCCCAAGTATGCTCCAAAACTGGAGTAGCTGGGGATTGAACCACTAACCTTCCAATTGGTGGACAACTCACTCTACCTCCTGAGCCACAACCCCCTACTAAATCTGTGACAGTATGTCTGAAAACCTTAAGATATAGCCATAACTGAAAATAGTTATGCACTGCTATTTAATATTGTAGTTAGCAAACACTGTGACAGCGATGTCAACACATAGACAGCTTGTGTGGAGTGTAAAATGTTGTTAATAACTAACAAAATGTTTCAACAGATAAGTGTTAACTTATTTTGTAAAAGAAATTTTTGAATTTGTTATCAATACCACTCACTGTGGAGCAGCTGACAGCAGCTAAACTAACCAAATAAAAGGTACGGTTCGATCCCGGCACTGAATTCCAGGTTTACTGTCATTACTTTAAATGTGAAAGGTATCCAACCCTAATGAGAGAACATAATAATGCTGATTTGTATAGCTTAAAATAGGCATTCATGTTCATCAAATGATCTCTGCTCTCTCGCATCTGCGTTGAATTTAGTTGAAAAAAATCACATGTGCAGGTTTGGCTCAGTGTGTGAGCAGGCAACCATGTACCACATGGCCAAAATGCAGCCAGTCCAGGTTTGAGTCTGACCCATGGCCCTCTGCTGCATGTCTTCCCTTCTCTCTATTTCCCTGCTTTCCTGTCTATCAACACTGTACCCCTATCAAAAAAAAGGTGAAAATGCCAAAAACAAAAGTATTACTTATGGACCACCACCTTTACTTTCTGAAAGTATTTTGTTCCAGTGAAAATCTTTACACAAACATCCTGACCACAGATGCATAGAAGACATGACAGCTCCCCAGAATTAAAGCTGAAATATTCTGGGAACAGGGTAGGCCATCTTGCAGACACTCAATTTGCTGCAATGTTTTGACTTCAAGTTTGCATGGTGGGCAACACGATTTCTATTCTCATTTATACCTCTATATGGTACGTGGTGCAGCTGTGGTAGTTTCTTTAATGTGGAATGATCACAAACATTTCAGATGCTCACTTGTACCCCTAAATGTATGGGGTTTTGAGAATCAGCTGTCTTTTTTACAAGCTGTGTAGCCACCCAATATAATATGGAATAACATCCAACTTATACACAAACAGATTTTTTTTCTTTTTTGTAAAGATTTTGTTTCCAGCAATGATGTGTGCTTCTGCCTCTTCATTCTTTTTCATCACCCTCTTCCCCACGGGTGGCTGAAACTATCACTTTGCCAGTGTGTCCACTCACTGGAAAAACACATCTGCAATAAGCACCTGTCAACACAGAGGCCAAACAGTTTCACCCTCATTCTCTCATTTTTCTGTCACCCTCCCAACACTTTCTTTCCCATCTATCCCTTTGACAAGTGTTTCACTAAATCACCTTAATGTCTTTCTCTATAATTTTATGTCACATTTGCCGTCTTCCTCTTTCTCCTTGTTATATTCTCGTTCTCTTATCTAACGTCTCATTGATTCAGTGGTTTGTCTCATTTCTAGTCTCAGTCTTCTCACACACTGCACAGACTTGGCATGGGAAAGGACAGTGATATTATGTTTCAGGTAGCTGCCAAGCTGCTGCACTTAAAGGGTCATACTGATGGTGGGAAGGTGGGAATAAGTGCGTGTTTTTGTGTACGTGTTTGTGAAGGTTGGCTCAGTACCAGCAGAGATTATAGAAAGAGGGTAAAGCAACAGAAATAGAGATAGCTGAAGAGTCCATGTGTGGAGGAAAGACACCAACAACAAGTTAGCCTGTATGCTGGGAGCTATCTGCCTGCCAGCACTGTCTGGGTGAGTTTTTTTTTTTTTTCCTGTTTTGTGTTCAGGAAGACGAGACTGAGCAGTGATAAAGTTAGAAACCCAAACAAGTTAATGAGGAGCAGGAAGCAATGAGCTGATTCCATGATTAGAGGCATAATTCTTCTGTACACTGAACACCCGCTCCTCCCAGATGTACTTCATATTTACGTATCTGTTCCAGATCTATTTGAGTGGTATTAACATGAAGTGGCTTCTGCACTCATGCTTCACTGCTGCTCTTTGCTCATGGTTCAGGCAGCCATAAAAAATGGCCATGAAATCACCACCTATCCTTCACTTTCATTGTTGAGAAGACAGACAGAAAAACCAGCCAGCCATGATGTCCAGAGGGGCAGATTCAGGTAAAGGTAATTGCTTAGCAAGAGAATGAAACAGGAGATAGGATCAGGAGGAAAGGGAGAGAGGTGACAGTCTATAATTGGAAATGGAGAAGGGTGGAAGATGGTGGAAAAGGATTGAAATAGAGAAAGGGGTGTTAGACTCAGTGAAAAGGGGCTGCTGGCTAAAGCACCTAAGGCACACTTGCTGTCAAAGGCCATATGCACCCCGCCACAACATGACATAACACACGGCCACACACGACATGTTACCACACATGGCATCCTGCAATGTAGCATGGGTAAGCAGAGCTGTGTGTGTCTCAGACCAGAGTGAGCACACAAGACCTCACTTCGGCTGTTTTTCAGATTTTTTTACATTTTATACAATTTAAGACTGCAGACTGTGAGCAGAGCACATAACTCGTGTAGGTAATGTAATGAGCGATGTTACAACCAGAAGAGTTAGGCGATGTGAAACATGACAGCATTCCATCAGTCGAGGTTTATTAACGTTCATCACTTGGGCAGCTTACAAAGCCTTTATAAAATGCCAAATCAGATACGACACAGTAAGAAAGCACACACACACACACACACACACACACACACACACACACACACACACACACACACACACACACACACACACACATAACCTCTCTTGTTCATCCTCTTTCGTTCCTGCAAGTATCTGAGGGCAAGTAGGGAGCCTTGTCAGGGTGGGTAGTCGTCAACCCTTAAGCTCAGCAAACGCACACTGTTGCATTTCAAGTGTGTCTGTGCTCTATTTGAAACAACACAGTGGCCGTTGAGGATAAGATGTACATGCCCGTATGTGTGTGTTTAGCACAAGTTAACATACCCAGGGCTGAAGCGTGGTCCCTGATCCCTCCTCATTTGTCCAGCTGTGTGCGTATGTGAAATCTGTTTTCCTCTCCTCTTTGCCCACAAGTTGCTGCACGTGCAAGCCCTCCGAGCCTCAGGTCTCCCTCAGTCTGTCTCACTCTCAGACCTTGGCATCAGCAGCTGTACCAGACCTACCACGCATCCCCCTCTTCTCCCTCCCTCCCTCCCGTAGGCACGTTCGCGTGTACACACCTCCTTTCACTCCTTGTTGGTAATCGTCCCAAAAAAGAAGGGGGCTCACACTGAGACTTTCCTCTCCTTCAGCCAGTGCCCATCAGCTGGTCAGGGTACCCTTCATCTCCCCCAGCATGGATGTGGGATTATGAGGAAAAGAGAGGGAGGATGGGGGAAGGAGCGTGCTGTTGCTGTTGCCTCTGCCTCCTTCAGTATGAGCGCCTCTCTCTCGTTTAGCATGCTTTTCATCTCTCTCTCGCTCTCTGCTCTCTCTCTCTGCTCTCTCACTCTTTATCTCTCACCAACCCCCTCCCTCCCTCACTTTTCTCAGTCACTCTCTATCTGCTACTGCTCAGGCTGTTAGGATTCACAATTCAGTGTGCTGCCGAGCGTATGGCTGAGGGAGTCTCTAAACAACAGGGCTGGATAGAGAACAAAAAGAATGACAGCACAGATTAGAAGACAGAAAAACAGCAGAAATATTTCTAAGCATAGATAAGAGGATTATTACTACTACTCTTCTTACTACTATTGCTACTACTAATAGAAATAATTTAGAAAACAAGAAGTGAAGGGTCTCGCAAATAAAAGTAGCCTTGCAAAGCACTGTGATCAGATGATACAGGAATAAAAAAATCAGTTTATTAGAATTTGAAAGAAAAACAGCAATAAAAGGACAGATCTACAGGTGTGTTTGTCAGAAAGATAACATCACATTTAATCTTAGACAAGCTGTTCAATGCCTCAGTCACACTACAGTAAAAATAGGACAAAAAATCTGTGGCTGCCTGGCAATTGCATTGGATTTTTTCACATTCATCAACTAACTGCAAGTAGTTGTGGTGGCCAACTGGTTGCCCAGAGATTGAGCATGCAGCACCCTCAGCTTCTAGGCTACCATTTTAGATTGCAAGGTCACTGGGTGGGAGGCAGCCTGTCTCCAAACCATCACAGTCTGACTTGGACTGACTACAATCAGTCTCAGATGGTTTGACCAAGGTTTAAAAATAAAATTAAATAATCTAATTTATAAATGCAGATGGATTGCCACCATGTTGCAATCAATCTGAGTCACTCTGTGCCAATGAGCTCAAATCATTCCTACACCTCTTTTTGCAGTAGGGGACTCAACTCAACTGGTTGCCAACTTGTATTCTGGTTATACAAAAGCAAGGTTGCTGAGCACCTATGTTATTTTGCAGTTAAATTGGTGCCTTGCAACTACACCATTATATCACTATGTTACTACATTATTATGTCACTAATTGCCCTGTTACTATGTCACTAACTGTGGAAAAATGTAAGAATTTCAGTTTTAGATCTATGAGATTCTGGATGTGAATTTCTGTTGAAATGAACTTTTGTGTATGTAGGCAGGAACCGATTTGCAATTTTCAGCCTTGTATCACATTTAATTGCCACATAATCACAAACAGATTTTATATAATTGCCCATTTGTGTATATCCAAACTGCAAGCTGATAACAGACTGTTAGCAGTGGCAGTCTGACTCTGTCTTACTGCCACTTTATCATCGTCTTGATGCATCAGAGACACTTTGAAGATGACAACTGACTGTGAGTGGTCACAGCACTTGCATGTTCATTGCACATGATCAAAATGAATTTGGTCTGCAGCCACTGTTTTCCTGAGTGTGACTGTAGCATGTCAGTGTTCACATCAGTATTAAAGGCATTTCTAAAATCCTCCCAAGACTTTTCTAAAAATCGGGTAAATATGGGTTAAACTGCACCCTTCCACTGTGTAAACCACAAGTAACAGAGCTCAGCCTGCTAGTATTTTAATTTAATTCTTCACATGACTGTGGCTTCACTCTCCTACATAATCTAGGTTGCTCTCTGTTTTTCACTGATTGCAGTGGATGATAAAAGCCTTCTGAGGCTGCCAGCAGGTAGAGGAGGGTGCCTACTGGCGATGTGTATGGGACTGATAACAAATGATAACAGCCATTCACTGGGCTGGTCACATCTGAATCAGATTGCAAGGCATATGCCACTTTTGGCTACAGGTGCAGTTGTGAAAAGTCCAACTCTCAAGTCTTTGAAATTTGTGGAACTAGCTCCAGAACTAGTATGCATGTTTTCCTGATAGTTAAAGGGCCCTCAATGCAGAGGCCCAATCTACTCCGATTTTTAGCAAGTGCAGTTCATCATACTGAACAGTGGGAATGTTAAAGGTGATCTTTAAATCTTAAAATAAAGGCATAACGGCACCTAAATTTGGGAATATATCCATTCAAGTGTTGCATCCTGCTGCAGCAGTTCTGAACCAAATGACACCAAGCTGTTTCTGATTAGAGAAAAATGGTGAGTATAAAATACAAAAAAGATGATTTATGATGAAATGTCATTCTTTCAGTGAGTTTGTTTTGTTTAATCGCCTCCCCCATTTTGCCTGAAGCATGCAGAGAGAGGGAGCGAATGAGAGAGGAGGAAAATAGACATTTTTATTGTTCGGTCCTGTTGCCTTGTCAGGGTAGATCAGATCACAGGGAACTGAGGTTGAAACACACAGAGAGAGAAACGCACTCTTCTAGTCTGACTGCCCCTGAGGTCAGTTAACAGCTCATCACAGGAAAGGAGAAGTCTGGCCTGCGACCCTCAGGCCAGAGGTCGGGCAAGTCATGATGCCTGGTGGAGGTCAAGTCCAGCAAACACCTACCACTCCAATCTCTGAGCCAATCCAAACTGCCTGACCACACACATAAATTAAGATATCACATCACATGTTCTTGCTTTGCTGAAGCCTGAATGCAAAAACGCATTACACATAATGCTCAGGTTAACTAAATAATAATAATAAAAAAGATCTTATCTGACTAGGATGCCTCTTGGACTCCTCCTGGGAGAGATGTTTTGAACATATCTTGCCGGGAGGATAGTCCGGGGCATACCCAGGACATGCTGGAGAGATTATATCTCTCGACTGGCTTGGGAACGCCTAAACATCCCCCCAGATGAGCTGGAGGTGGTGGCTGGGGAGGGGAAGGTCTGGGCTTCTCTGCCTAGACTGCTGCCCCATCACCTGAACCCAGACAAACAGCAGAAAATGGGTGGATGGATGGATTATCTTCTCACTTATTTTAAGTGATATTTACCAATCTGTTCTCACTACCAACTCATCACACCTGAGCTGGCCATGATCTTAGGCATTGTATTTTTATGCACTGGTTACCTATTTAGTATCTGCTAGTCTGGTAAACTTAAATAGATCCCTCAACATGTGATATACGCAAACAAATGTCATATAATGATGTCAGTGTCATGGTAATGGGCCTATGCTACATGATTATTATGCCCAAAAGAATATATGATGATGACATCATTATGATATCTACAGAAGTTAAATGTATTTACTCTGCTCTGGCAGGGAATACATATTTTTCTGCATGGTGTGAGTCAGTGGTGATTGTTATATGGTCACCAATTAGGTATCTAGACCTGTGTGACTGAGGCCTAAGAAGACACATATATACAAGAAAATTTTTGATTTAAGAATAAAACCTCTAAGATATTCTAAGGTGTGCTTTGATAATAATATATATATAAAAAACTACTTCAGTAGTGACTGTCGGATTAAGACTTGCTCTCATCTGATGACAGTGAAGCTAATTAAATTAACTAATTAAATGAGCAGTACACATCTAGCCTAGGCTGGTAATCTGGCTGTCAGAGATATCCATGAGTTGTTTTTCTTTTTTCAGGTTTAAGTTCCTCAACTACATAACTGTTTTGATAAAATAAAGAGATTCTTTCTTTTTTTTTTTTTGCACTTCTGTACAGATAAATATGGCGACATCTTGTGAAAATATAATTTGCTTGTATTTCAGCCAAATGTGTGTCATTTGGCTGAAACACCAGAGGAGCAGGTTGTGTTTTTCTCCTGCTGTGTACTTCATGAACAACCTTTCAGTTTTGCAAATGGTTCAACAGAGAACCGAAGAATAAACAAACAAATGTCAGTAATCTACATTTTACCACTGCCACTGTGATAACCAGTGCCCTCTAGAGACTTTTGCTGGGCCAACAACACACCTGTACCACAGTTTCTATTATATTGCTACATCAAACTAGCAAAACAGTCTTTCTTGAAGATTTGAGACTAAAGGTAATGCTATTCATTGTTATTCTGTCACTGAGTTGCTTCAAGTCTTTGCCAAGCTTTAAAAAAAAGGTGGCTTCAGCATGCAAGCATAGCTAGCAAAGCTTCTGGTTGTAATTTTCCTCAGATTGGGACACACTTTGGAGTGTACCAAGTAGACTGAAAACAGAAGGGAGATTGCTACTTTTCTCGGGCCTTTTGAGTCTCTAAATAATATGATGAACACGTTTTTGTGTTTGTGTTACTGTGGAGGAAGTCTAGAAATGGTCTTTTGAATTTCTTCATGTTGTTTTTGGTTGAAAATGTAAACTATATGAGTTAACTGATAAATTTAATCTAGGGTTTGTTCATGTGGTTTAGGGGAGGTATATAGGTCAGGGATAGTCATTCCTTAGAGAGAATTCAGTGTGGCGCTTCATTATTAATATGCTGGTTAGTTCTCCAGTAGCCATGAGCCTAGCCCTGGGTCTTGTTTTGGTTCATTTCCAAGTCCCTTTTTGTTCTTATGAACATGATCTTTATTTTTTTTTCACACAAAACAATCCCAATCTCCCTTTTTTTTCTGGTAAATGCTGTAAATAAATTAAACACTAGGAGAAGATAATTTGTGTGCATTTGTTCATTTCAAAAAATTGTTCTGGATGAGACAGTTGGCTACAGATATCCCACCTTTCAGTAACTACACACTCTTTTTTAGGTCCAAGAAATAATCATACTTAGATTTTTAGAATTTGTTTTATGGCTCTGCGTTAAACAACAGTGGATATATCCATGTGAGTGATATGTGCAGAATATGTCGTTACAGTAGGTGCAGAGTGTTAGCATTGAGACTACAAATGCAAGAACTGTGGGTCACACACTGAACCCAAGTGACAGTCTTCTTTCTCCACATCTGGGAGGAATTTAAGTTGCACTGACATTTCGGACAGAATACGGTGGCATTTGAATTCTGAGTGCTGGTGGGATGTGGGTGAGACATCATTGTATCAGATAGCTTGGATGAAATATAAAAGGAATGATCTGGTACAAAACGCACCTGTTTAACAAAGATAGGTGTGGCTAAAAGCTACTGCAAGAAATGTATAAGCAGTTTATGCAATACAGAGTCAAATACAGGTGAATGCATATGATAAATTGACCTGTTTAGCTTATTTTTATGATGTTCAAACTCAACAGGGTTTTATCTCACTTGTGGAAATTATTCATGCTACCAGCATGAATCACAGGCTTACTTCAAAATATGCAAATTAATTCCATGATAAGAGGAACTTCATACAGGAGTTTTGATTTAAACATCAGCACATATTAGCTGTCTTTTCTGTGTGTGTGTGTGTGTGTGTGTGTGTGTGTGTGTGTGTGTGCGCACGCACACATGTGTGTATGTGTTCCAGACTTCATGTCCTATCAGCAGCTGTGTCATGAAACTAATTGCCGCCTTGTCCATTAATGTTGTGTTTGGCAACTTCTCTGCATTTCAGTCTGTTCAAAAAGATAACCGTCAAAAGCTGAGGGAATTTTTATCCATGACTGTGGCGCACTCCCCAAAATACCACCAGCTGCTTGTATGACCTGAGTTATTTCCCATCAAGTAACTCTATACTGGGAATGTCAAAGTCTGAAACCCCAAAGCATGGTGCCTTAGGTGTTAAAAATTTATAGTTATTGCTCAGTAAGTAAAGGTTAAGTATAAGCTTGTATTCAATCCCAAACATTCCAAGTCTATCTTAGTCCTGTGAAATTACACCCCATAATTTAATAGCTTGTGCAACCACCTTTAGCACTAATAACTTGAAGAAACTGTTCTCTATGAGATTTTATCAGTCTCTCACATTGTTAAACTGACTGGTACATACAGTTCTACTCCAGCTGAGCACTCAAAGTGCTTTCTATGAAGGTAACATATTTTTCTTCATAGCTTTCTGCTAGCCTCTCTGTCTCTCTGTGCAGCACTAGTTGGGTGCAGTGTGTGTTGGGCAGTGGCTAAGGGCAGAGGGCAGAGGTTGGACCGATCCCCGGCTATCAACTGGCAATTGAGACATGGAACAGTATGAGGTTGAGAGATACCAGCTAGATATAGTTGGGCTCTCCTCAATGTACAGCTTGGGCTCTGGAACCAGTCTCCTGGAATCCATTCCAGTCTGGAGTTGCACTTGGTGAGAGATAACAGGCTGGGGTGCATATCCTTGTATCCCCTTGGCTTGCTGCATGTATGTTGGAGTTTTTAACCTGTGGATAAGTGGTTTGTTTTCCTGTGCAACACATGGAGATCTGGGACGGTACCTCTGGATTGGCAGCTTAGGGTGGTGGTTCCCATCTTCAAGAAGGGGGACCAGAGGGTGTGCACCAATTATCAGGGGACCACACTCCTCAGCATCCCTGGGAAGGTCTAGGCCAGGGTGCTGGAAAAGAGAGTTCGTCTGTTAGTCAGACCTCAGATTCAGGAAAAACAATGTAGTTTTCATCCTGGTTTCGGAATCCTGGACCAGCTCTTTATCCTCTCAAAGATATCTGAGCATGTGTGGGAGTTTCCCATCTAGTCTACATGTGCTTTGTGGACTTGGAGAAGACATTCAACCATGATCCTTGGGGCATCCTGTGGGGCTGCTGTGGGAGTATGGAGTGGTTGGAGCCTTTCAGCCCTTGTACAACTGCAGCGACCTTGGTCCGCATTGCTTATTGCATTGCAATAAGTCAGACTAGATTTTGTTGGGTGTTGGACTCCATCGGGGCTGCAATTTATCGCTGATTCTTTTTGTAATTTTTATGGACAGAATATCTAGGCAGAGCAAAGTGGTAGAGGGCTTATGCCTTGGTGGCCTCAGAATCTCATCTTTGTGTCAGGGTGTGGGGTAAGTGGTGCGGCCTGTGTGTTCTTTTTCTTCTCTCCGTAGGCTGGGTGGCTGGGCCGTCTTGCGCTGGGCGGAGCTGGGGGCTGTACTCAACTGGCGGGCGCACCGGATGCTCATCCATCGGGGATTACCTCTGCTCTTAAGACCAGCTGAATCCCCCAGTCTTCGCCGGAGTGTTGTTAAAACCACCTGGTAACGATCTTGGAGCCTGCCCTTGTTTGTTCCGAGCTGAGTCCACTGTTTCTTACCTCTTACCACCTGCCTCGCCTGTTTCAGGTCCCAGACGGCGTTTCGCGATCTTCCAGCCTCCCAGCCTGCCTGCCCTCCCGGACCACCTGTTCCGCATCACCTGCCCCCCCCCACCTACTGGGACAGTTCTTGCCAACATCTCCGTAAGCCAGTTCCACTCATCTCTTCCTCCTAGCCTTGTTAAGAGCCTGTCTCTCTATCGACTCCGCTAACCGCTGTCCCCCTCTCCTTAGATCACTCACCCGTGATTCCTGTGCTGCGGACGCGGCGTCTGACACGCCTGACACTCACCCCTGTAGAGACCGCGCTGGCCCGTCACTGCTTCCCTCAATGTTCCCCTCTTAGTTGTTTGTTTCGGTTAGGTATTTTGGGTTATGTTTCTCCCAGGCTTCGTGAGTGTATTTTCGCCTAGGTTGAGATTTGGGATTTTTGTGTTTTGGTTCTGTTCACTTGTGCCTCCCCAATAAAGCCGTTTGAGTTAGTTCTGCCTCTCGCGTTCTGCATTTGGGTCCACCCCTTCCCAGCACACAGCCCCCCAATCGTGACACTTTGTTTTTTTTGGATGATGTGGTCCTGTTGGCTTCATCAGGTGGTGGCCTCCAGACCACACTTGAGCAGTTCACAGCACCTCCAAGTCTGAGGCTATAGTTCTTCCTACCCACTTTGGGTCAGGAACAAGTTACTGCCCCAAGTGGAGCAGTTTAAGCATCTCGGGGTCTTGTTCATGATTGAGTGGACAGGGGATGGGAGATTAACTGATAGACTGGGGCCATAGCTGCAGTGATGTGGATGCTGTACTGGTCCATTGTGGTGAAGAGAGAGCTGAGTGTAAAAGTGAAGCGGTCAGTCTACATCCCTGTTGCTACTCCTCCACATCAAAAGGAGTCAGTTGAGGTGGTCCAGGCATCTGACCAGGGTGCCTCCTGGGTGAGGTGTTCCGGGCGTGTCTTACTGGGAATAGGGCTCGGGGTAGACCCAGGACACTCTAGAGGCATCATATCTCTCGGCTGGCTTGGAAAAGCCTTGGTGTTCCCCCAGATGGGCTGGAGGAGGTGGCTGCAGAGAGGGAGGTCTGGACTTCTCTTCTTAGGCGCATACTGCCCCCCTGAACTGGCTCCAGATAAGTGAAAGGAAATGGATGGATGGATGGAGCTTCCTACAACAAGGCATATTCACACAGTGCTTTTATTGTATACGTTTAAGCACTTTAACATTCACACATGCACTCACATTCCAATGGATGCACCAGAGGCGACCTAGTGTTCAGTATCTTGCCCAAGGATACTTCGAAATGCAGACTGAACGGACGAGGGTTCAAACCACTGATTAGTTGACACCCTGCTCCACTTCTCAAGGAGGCTACATCATTGTGGATCAGTTTTGGCCCACTTTCATTTACAATGTTGCTTCAGTTCATTCAGGTTTTCGAGTATTCATTTATGCACAGTACTCTTAAGTTCCCACCACATCATTTCAATCAAGATGAGGTCTGGACTGGGCCATTGCAACACCTTGATTCTTTTATTTTCAGCCATTTGGTTGCAGTATTGCTGCTGTTCTGGGGATCATTGTCCTGTTGAACAACTCAGTTTCAGCCACGTTTTAGCTGGTGAACAGACAGCCTCACATTTGACTCTAGAATACTTTGGTACTATACCATACTTTGGAGTTCTTGGTTGACCAGGGCCTGTGGCTACAAAGCAAGCCAAAATCATCATCCCTCAACCACTGTACTTGACAGCTGTTATGAGGGGTTTGTGGTGATATGCTGTGTTTGGTTTTCACCAAACATGCCAAATGTAGTGTTGTGCATTATGGCCAAATATCTTCACTTTGATCTCATTTATCCAAAGGACATTGTTCCATAAATCTTATGTGTTGTTCAGCTGAAATTTTGCAAACCCAAGCTGTGCTGTCATTCTCTTTTTAGAAAGAAGAGGCTTTCTCCTGGCAACCCTTCCAAACAAGCCATACTTGTTCAATCTTTTACTGTCATGAACTTTAACATTTAAAGTGCTAACTGAGGCTTGTGCAGTCTAAGATATATCTCTTGGGTTTTTTGTAGTTTCTCTGTGCACAAGACTGAAAAATAAACTTACTTTTTCACATGACTGTATATGACTATATTAAGAAGTATCTTCATATTTTCTTCCAAACATAATTCCAGAGTGAGATGACAATCCTTCCAATATTCAACTATGGCTAATACAATCCTTCAGCAGCCTGATTTTTCAGTGGGTTTTGTGTTTTGCAGCAAGAGAAAGAACATATAGAAAGGAAAATTTAGTATGAAGAAAACTTTACCTGGTGAACAGTTTTTTTTAACCTCTGTTTTTATATCATAGTAACATATCATTGCCCCCATGTAGGTGCTGAATTAATGTATGTTGAATATGTAGATTTTTTTCAGATTTTGCTGAAATCAGATTGCCAGTACAACCTAAAGCAGAAAATCCAATCCACACCTGAAGTCTTGTTGATTGTCATATTGATTAATTGTGTTGGCATGTTTCTAAAGAAATGCAGATATTTGCATTAAGGAACATTTTAAGAGGTGAAAAGCAATACACACAAGAAAGTCATACATTTTAGTGTTACTTGAAACTTGTTTTTATCAGTTGTTGATTGAGAAAAGCCTTATTTTTGTGTGGCTCAGACAGAAACACTTTATTTGTGTCTGACAATAACAAACTAACTGCCCTGTGGCTCAGCCTGTGTCTGAGAGAGGGCAGCTTACTCACTGCTCTCTACCTGAGCCAGCCATGACATGTCAAGTAATAACTTTGCTTTAGGTGCAGCCACAAACAAAATGGATTTACAAGAAAAGGAGAATGTTTTGTCCTCTATTGTTCACGTTCGCCACGTTGTCCATCTCATTTTTACACATACTTATTTGGCTGACAGAAAAATCACTGATGGCATATTCATTAGCAACAAAATTAGGGAAGAGAGGAATACCAGGTAACTGTGATGCTGTTGGCAATACAACATTATTATCTGCTCCTGTGTGTGTGTGTGTGTGTGTGTGTGTGTGTGTGTGTGTGTGTGTGTGTGTGTGTGTGTGTGTGTGTGTGTGTGTGTGCACGCTACTGAGAGTCTTATCAGTGGAAACAGACGTGGACGTGAGCAGGGTTGCGAGCAGGAGGAGAAGGTGGATGGAAGGGTTGGAGGAGGGCAGGAGGAGGGGCAGGAGGATGGCAACAGTGAATATGAAGGGTAGGAAAATAAATAGGACAGTGGAAGCAGGAAGAGAGGGGACGATGGACAGCTGACATATGAAATATATCAAAAGGGGATAATGTGTTGTGAACGAGTACAGTGTGAAACAAAAGTCAAAAAAGCACGAGAACGGGAGAAAAATGGGAAGAAAATGTGACGTGATATGGGTGGAAAGCAGGAGGGAGTGAGCAGAAGAAGAGAACAAATGTTGGTTGAGGGGGAGATACCTAAAAAATGATAAGGATGTCTGTTCAGATGAGAGGTGGCAGGCTTCAGAAATTAGGTTTTTGATGGACTGATCTTCTATGTGGGTGCCTTGAGGGTCACTACATGCCTTCATCTCTCACTTTTGGCTCATTTCCAAAATATTGTCATGTGACTTGGAATGGGCCTGAAGCATTTGGTGCAGGGGGTTTTCACTTTATGTATACAACAATGGCCGCAGCATGAAACTACATTAAGCTCAATAGTTGATCTGTGAGATTTTTTTTGAGTGTCAGAGTCTAAATTTTGTACAATGTGGTGCAAATCAAACTCTCATAATGGATTTAGTCTCTTAGTCACTCTTTAGTCACTTGGTAGTAATGCACTGATATATTACCACCTCAATAAAGTTGCCATGGCACATTGACAAACCCATTACATATCCAGCTGACACACGGCACGTTCTGAATGTTCTCTCTCCATTTTTGTTCTCATACCAACTCTGGGGAGAAAGTTTGACTTTCAGCAGCTAAGTGTGTTGACCAGCCTGTTACTTGATTGTTTATGACTCTGCAGCTGCTTTTCTTTTTTAATCAGTCACAGCTCCTAGTTTTGTGCTCTGTAAGACTGAAGTGAATGGCAAGCATTACAAGTGACAATTCTTTGTCATTACAAACTACACATATCAATTCTTTCCCATTAATAAAAGCAAGTCAACCATGTTTACTCTAATGACAGGATGTGCCAGTTTGGTGTGGGAGGGCACTGTTAGCTTGTCTCACTGGGAACTTTTTACCCTGAATAGTTTTACATCACCCCAATACACAGTTGGATACAGTCCTGTACCCCTGAAAAATTTAATGACTCCCTGTAAGCTAAAAAACAGCCTGAAACCTCAAACATCCTGCTGTTTCCTTTGTGCTGTGAGCGTAAAATGCTCTGATCCAAACAGATACATACTTTGCCCAGGTGCTCTGAAAGAATTGTAACAATAATTTATGTCTCCCAGTGGACTCTCAACGCAATCATCTGCTCCCGTTTTGGTTTAATCTGTGAAAGCATATTGTTTTGAGAGCAAATTGGCTTTTGTGAAACAGATTTCAGATGCACAGTATTGTGCAAACGTCTGAAGCCACCCCTCATTTATTTATATTTTGCTAGGAAAATGTGATTTATTGAAACATGTGCAAACATGCATGGAAACACGGTATATAAGGCAGAAACAGGGTTTGTCCAATTCTAGTGAGTCTGAAAATCAATATTTGACCACCTTTATTCTTCATCACAGCCTGAACTCTCTCAGGCAGCTTTCATGTAATTTCTTTAAGTAGTCTTCAGGAATAACTCTCCAGGCTTCTTGAAGGTCATTGAAAGCTCTTCTTTGGATGTTGGCTACCTTTTGTTCTGTTCTCTGTCAAGATGGTCCCACGCTCTTCTATAATGTTGAGGTCTGGGCTCTGATTTTCAGTCCAGTTCTCGTGTAATTTGGTATATCTCAGCCTTTTCTCTCTGTTTCTCTTAGTTAAGAATGGCTTCATGACAGCCACTCTTCCACTGAGACCATTTCTGATGAGGCTTCAGTGAACAGTTGGATGGGACATTTGTGCAGTTTCTGCAAATTTTGGAAGACACCATGCCAAGAGATCCTGAGTTTTTGGCAAATAGCTCTTTGGGAATCACCTTGTTGATGCAAAAATGCTATTTTATTCATGTCAAACTGTGTTATCATTGGCATTTTTCATAGATTCAGCTAAGGAAATGGGAACAAATTATTCATTTTTTGTGACAGGCTCTAATAAAAAAAAGTGCTTAAAGATACAACAGAAAATTGTTTTTTTTGCTAAGTTGTCTGTTATGTACAGACACAGTACTGGTTCATCCTTTGGGTTAGGTATCTTTTTATGGTTGAATGATTCATAGTGTTAAATGGCTAAATAAACAGAAAAATAATTTCTCTGAAAATGGTCAGGTTCAAGGCATGGATGGAAAATGAATGTAAGAGAAGGCAGAGTCCAAAAAATTCTTTTGAAAGGCTTTAGAAGTCCTGGAGAACTATTGCTCAAGACCAAGAAACTCTGGCTGCTTAGAAGCTAAATATAAAGAATTGACGGGTGGATCATTTGCACAGACCTGCCCCAGGATACTAAGAATTATCAACAGTACATCACAAACTGATGAACAAATATCTGCAGACACATGAACAGATGGTAAAATTCTTGTGTGTTGCTTAACACATTCTGGATCAGCAGATTAAGTTTAAGGTGAAGTCTTATATAAGTCCCCTAATTAATTTGTTTTAAGACTTAACTTTATGCATGATTAACGGTGTAGACACATTTAGTACTGACTAGCCCGCTAGCTGTCTGCTAGGTACCACCTTATGTTGTTCAAGTCACTGAACAGGAACTCTCTGTTGTGCTTGATGGCACATTTTGGAGCATTTTTCAAATAACAAACTGTGTAGTTAAAATTTCTGGATAATGAACATCTAGTATTTTATTTTTATGTTAGCACTAAATAGCATATATTTCTGTATGTATGATTCAACCGGCTAACCAAGCTAACCACATTCAGCCCTTTTGTCCAAATATTGCCTCTTCTGGCTCCAAGAAAACAAGGTGGAAATATCCATAAGGCAAAACTAAATGCAGTCAAACCGGATCCGTTTTACTTCCATATCAACAGCTCTGTCATACCAACGAGTGACCGTAAAGGCTAAAAACTTGTACGTATATTTACAGCATGACACTCGCATAAAATGTGTGTTTCTCAGCGATAGCATCAGAGAGAGTAAAAGGCATCATCAGCAATTTGCTCTACAAATGCTCTGCAGCTCTGGAGTGCCCTGAAGGCTCTACAAACACACATTGCCTCGCTCAGAGGACTCAGCAGGCAGTCAGAGCCAGTGTGTGTGACTTCTAACAGAAAGTCACAACAAACGGCTCTGGCATGAAAAGAGAGGTGAGGAGAGGGGAAATGAAATGGAGTGTCAGGAAATTTAAAAAAAGGGAGTGTGACAGAGCTTAGTGGGATGGAGATGCTGAGTATTTTAAAGGAGATTGATGGAAAAGTAGAAAAAGAGATTAATAAAAATCATATCTAGAGGGGAAAGATGGATAGAGTATGTGTGGCTGCCAAAGATAGCTGGAGATACAAAAGAAATTATGATGGGGAGGGTGTGTTTGTGTGTGTGTTTGTGTGGTTTTGGTATTACTCATATTATGGGCACCTAAATCTGTTCACATAGTCACATTATGACCTGTCTTCCTTATGAGGACAAAAAACAAATTCTCATAAGGTGAAGACATATTTTAAGGTCAGGGTTAGGAAAGCAGCAGCTCTGGCAAAGGTAAACGTAAGACTACAGGAAATGAAGGGAAGTCATTGTAATGTGTCCTGGATACAAGATTCTGTGCTTGTGTGAAAATGAAAACAAATCTGAAAGGTGTAGAGAGAAAGAGTGTGCGAGAATTAAGAGATATGGCGATATGACAGGGAAGATGAGGAAGAAGAGGCCCTGAGAAAATCAATGCAGCTATGACTGGAGAGATAAAGTGAATTGAGAAGAAGTGGGGCAGGGGGGGGAAATGGTGACAATAAAGCTGGAAGAAGGGAAGACTTGAGAGAGGGAATGAGGGAGTGATAAGGAGAGAGAAAGAGACAGAGGGGTGTGATGAGTATAAGCGAGAGGAAGATGATGTGAGAGGAGCTGTTGTTTGTCCTCAGGCTGCTCTCTTCGAGGAAGGACAAGAATGTGGGGGTGGTTAGCAACATTTACTGACATAAACTGCAAATGTGTGTGTGTGAGTGTGTGTGCTCATTTTTCACAGCCAACCAGTCACCAATAACATTATATAAGAATGATCAAAACAGAAGAAACCATGGCAACTGTAATCCACTAGTAGCAGCCATTTGCTTCACACACAAAAAGAACACAAAATCAGGTGTGGCAATGCAATTACAGATGATAAATATATATATTAAAAAAAACCCTCTTTAATATTCTAGGCCTGATGTTATTTTTTACCATGAGAGAAGAGACGAGCTTGCAGCCTAACAGGGAAGAGATGTTTTTGTTATCGTGCCACTGCAGACCGCAAGGCTCTTACTCAGAAAATTCCTGACGGGAGCCCAGACAGTGACAGGCATAGCTTCTGGGACATGAGCGTATTTCAGGCCTAAAACAGAGGCTTGATGGACAGAAGATCAGGGCATCTGGGTCACCGATGACTCCATCGCTTCCAAAAACTCAGTCACGAGCCTCCAATTGCTGTCTGGATCCCCAGCTTAGGAGAGGATGAGGGGGATAAATGAGGTAGCTCCAGAGAATGCCGTTTCGCTAGCCACAGCTTAAAAGCTCATTTGCATCAGTTTCACCATCACACAGGGCTCAACTGGATCTTGCATGGCCTAAATACCGGTTAGCCCACCTGTCTTTACTACTTGGCCCACAGGCCTTCAGATTACTGATCAGACTTTGCTATGAGACAAAAACACACCTACACGACAAGTTTCCATTTACTTCAAAGCTGGTGATGGACCTCTACTTTGTCTGTGGGCTCCAGCCACATGACCACATTCTAAATGTAGGATTTTACAAAAAGGTATGGATGCACAGATACTAAATTTAGGTGTTTCATTTTTGATAATATTATACTCATTTATACCTATTTATAATCATTTGTCCATGAAGCTCTAATATTGATGTTTAATGTAATGATTTTAGTGCTGGATTTAGCTATCCATATCCTAAAACTCACCTTTTGTTAGTATCTTTTTCACTTCAAGAGTCTGATCAATAACATTAGCTTGAAAATAAAGTCAATGTAGAGTATTGTAATCTGTTATATAACTGAGGCTAGCTACAGTCATGTGAAACCAAACAGCTTTCAGAGGACTCTGTGCAGTCCTGTGAAAAACTAAGGATGCCTTGTCTGCTTCTATAGGAATTAAGAAGGTGAGGAGCAGCCAGGTGCTGCTAATCAAATGTACTTGATTTAATGATCATCAGCAAGTGTGAGCACCTCTATAAGTAGAAGTTTTGGCAGTTTGCTTGTCTGGAGCATTCAGGTGTGTGTTAACAAAATAACAAAATGGCACAGTCTTCCCAGCAGCGGACCATCCAGCAAATTCACTCTAAGGTCAGACCATGCAATGCTTAGAGAAACAAAAAAAGATAGGTTAAGTGTAAAAACTCAATTACAACCCCATTTTCAAAAAAGTTGGTGCAATGTGTAAAATTTAAATAAAAACAGAATGTTATTGCTTGCATACCTCATAAATCCATATTTTATTCACAATAGATTATAGAGTTTATAGACTCCATAGATTATATATTATATATTCATCTAACAACTGACAGTGTCTTGGTTCAATCCCAGGGTTAGACATACACTATACTGCCAAAAGTATTCCCTCACCCATCCAAATCATTGAATTCAGGTGTTCCAATCACTTCCATGGCTGCAGGCGTATAAAATCAAGCACCTAGGCATGCAGAATGCTTCTACAAACATTTGTGAAAGAATGGCTCGCTCTCAGGAGCTCAGTGAATTCCAACATGGTACTGTGATAGGATGCCACCTGTGCAACAAGACCAGTCATCAAATTTCCTCACTACTAAATATTCCACAGTCCGCTGTTAGCCATGACTTGGTAGGCCATGTAAAATCACAGAATGAGGTCAGCAGATGCTGAGAGCACAGAGGTCACCAACTTTCTGTAGAGTCAGTCGCTACAGACTTCCACACTTTGTGTGGCTTTCAGATTAGCTCAAGAACAGTGTGTAGAGAGCTTCATGGAATGGGTTTCCATGGCTGAGCAGCTGCATCCAAGCCTTACATCAAGTGCAGTGCAAAGCGTTTGATCCAGTGGTGTAAAGCACCACTACAGCAGTGGAGACTTGTTCCCTGGAGTAATGAATCATGCTTCTCTGTCTGGCAGTCTGATGGACGTCTGGGTTTGCCAATTGCTAGGAGAACTCTTAATGCTTCAGCATACCAAGACACTTTGGACAATTTCATGCTCCCAACTTTGTCGGAACAGTTTGGGGATGGCCCCTTCCTGTTGCAACATGACTGCACAGTGAAAAGCAATGTCCATAAAGACATGAATGAATGAGTTTGGTGTGGAAGAACTTGACTGGCCTGCACAGAGTCCTGACCTCAACTTGAACACCTTTGGGATGAATTAGAGTGGAGACTGTGAGCCAGGCCTTCTTGGCCAACATCAGTGTCTGACCTCACAAATGCGCTTCTGGAAGAATAGTCAAAGATTCCCATAAACACTCCTAAACCTTGTGGAAAGTCTTACCAGAAGAGGTGAAGCTATTATGGCTGCAAAGGGTGGGCCAACATCAATATTAAACCCTATGGATTAAGAATGGGATGTCACTCAAGTTCATATACGTGTGAAGGCAGACGAGCAAATACTTTTAGCAATATAGTAAATCCCTTGGGGGTTGTATCAGGAAGGCCATCCAGTGTAATAAAAATAAATAAATAAATAAAATAAAAATGTAAAAATCTGCCAAATCAAATCTGTTGAGTTACCCAAAGTGGTGACCTCTTGTCTCAAACGTCGCTCTCAATATATACATATAAAACAACATAAAACACACCATATACACCACATAGCAAGATTAAAATATTGTTTAAAGGAAAAAAGTAATATAAAAATTCATTATGAGCTATTAACAATGTTAATAGCAGTCGAGATGAATGATTTCTTAAACATATCAGGCCTGGCTACAGGAACCCTGTAGCAGCGTCCTGATAAGAGGAGTTGAAATGAGCTGGGCAGCACATGTGAAGAGTAATGTATGATAGTGCTGACTTTACGTCTAACTGCTTGAATGTGAAGATTTGACAGTGATGACTGTGCGGTGGCAGTTATTTTCTTATCCCATTCTTGACTGATAGAGGATTCTAGCTGCTCAAAAGTCCTGGCTCTTCTTTGTCATGTTTTTGTTTCATGCTGTGCTAAATGCTTGCAATTGGTGAAGTGCCTGGGCTCCAGGCAGGCCAAATCAAAACCGAGTGAACTGAGTGCTGATAACAAGCTGGCTGGTCCCTCTCCCCTTTAGTCCAGAGGACACAGCATCCATGTTTCCCAAAAAGAATTTCAGTCAAATCATCTGACTACTGAACCATTTTCCACTTTGCCTCAGTCCATTTTAAATGAGATTTCGCTCAAAGAAACGGTAAATGGACTGGTTCTTATACAGCGCTTTTCTACTCTACCTGAGCACCCAAAGTGCTTTATACAACATGCCTCATTCATCCATTCATACAGCACTTTTTTCTACATCTAAGTGTTTTCTGAATTATTTTCTAGCATCCACACATTCACACTCCAACAAACACATTGGAGAGCAACTTGGTGTTCAATATCTTGCTCAAGGATACTTTCGCATGCAGACTGAAGCAGCCAGGGATCAACCCGCTAACCTTCCAATTAGTAGGTGACCTGCTCTACCTCCTGAGCTACATCCACCCCTACAGCAGCATTTCTGCATCATGTTCACATATAGTTTCTTCTTTGCATGATAGAGCTTTAACCTGCATTTGTGGATAGCACAGCGAAATGTGCTCACAAGCAATGATTTCTGGAAATGTTCCTGAGCCCATGCAGTGATTTCCATGGCAGATTCATGTCTGTTTTTAATGCTCTGCTGCCTGAGAGCCTGAAGATCCCGGGCATCCAATATTGATTTATGACCTTGATTGGTGAACCTCTGTCCATCTTCACTTCTGAGAAATTCTGCCTCTCTGAGATGTTCTTTTTACACACATTCATGTTATTGATGCCAATTAACCCGATTAGCTGAAAAAATGTTCCTCCAGCTGTTTCTTCTTTGTACCACTTAGTTTTTCAGCCTTTTGTTCCCCAGTACCAACTTTTTTGAGATATGTTGCTGCCCACCAATTCAAAATGAGTGAATATTTTTCATGGAATAGTAAATCATCTCAGTTTAAATATTTGATATGTTTTCTGTGGTATATTGTGAATAAAATATGGGTTTATGAGATTTGCAAATAATTGCATTCTGTTTTTATTTACATTTTACACAGTGTCCCAACATTTTCTGAACTTGGTTTGTAGAAAAAGATTGAACAAGTGTGGTTTAGTTGAAAGGGTTGCCAGGAGAAAGCCTCTTCTATCTAAAAAAAAAAAAAAGAACATGGAAACATGGCTTAGGTTTACAAAGTTGCATCTGAGCAAGCCACAAAACTTCTGGAACAATGTCCTATCAACAGATGAGACCAAAATGGAGATGTTTGGCCATTATGTACAGCATCATATTTGACAAAAAACAAACAGCATATCAGCACATACATCTCATACCAACTGTCAAGCACAGTTTGACAGATTCAGGCTTGTTTTTACAACCACAGAATCTGTGCACCTTGTAGTCATTGAATCCACCATGAACTCCTCTGTATACCAAAGTAAGACAAGAATAAAGGTGGTGCGATGCCCCAGTCAAAGTCCAGACCTCAACCTAATTGCCAGGCTCTTAAGCTGTGAACTGTGCATAAACAAATGCATGCAAAACTCAATGAAGTGACATAAAGAGTGGGCCAGTATGCCTCCACAGTGATGTGAAACACTGATAGAGTCATACAGAAAACTATCACTTTAAGTTACTTAAAGTTACTGACTGCAGAGTACTGTGAAAATAAAGTTTTAACTTACTAGCTCCAAAAAAAAAAGTCTCTGTTCCCAGTAGACACCCATTAAAAAAAAGGGTTGGCCTTTGTTAGGCTCTAATGTTAAGTATGTGCTAACATGCATAAAATTTGACTTGATTGTCATCCTAGACAACAAGCCAAGAGACCTGCTAAGTAATTAGGATTCATTCTCTGGAGACCAGGTATGTTTGAGCAACCAGTCTTTACAGCAGCTTTATCTTTGAATTTATAGTTAAGAGCAAATAAACCTTTAGACTTCTACACAGCACTGTGTGGGCATGCACAGATTGTGTTTGTTTACTTATTTCTCACCTTCCTGTTGGTTTTGTTGGACTTGATAATATCACCAAAAAAACCATGACAAATATCTGATTAGCCACAATTCAAAGTGTGTGTTCCCATCATGGCTGTATTACTATAGAGAAGTGCAGGTTTATGAACTTCAGAGATATTCCTTGATTCTGAAACATAATATTCCCTTTTTTCCTCAAAATTACCTTCAAAGACAGAAATAAATTAAGATGTTCTGTCAGTTTCAACCTCAAAGAGGAAGGCTTAGCTACTACTTAATTTTAATGTCAAGACTGATGGTCAGGACTCCTGCAGGGAGCTCAGGGCCCTCTAACTGTAACAAGGAAACAGCAGTTTGAAAATGGAGTCAGCTAGTAGATACACTGAGGTCTTTTATGTGATAATTAAAACTGTACTATCAAATTTAAAAATCTCTCGAGGCCACTGCAGAGAGCCGAGCAGCACTTCCTTCTGATATGTGTTTAGATTTCATCAGTGGGAGACATGGAGCCAGAGGAGAATGAATCAAGTGTCTGCATCACCTTTCACATCTCAATTCTCCAGGTTGAAATAGGTAATACCTCATTACCTCCAAAAAAGCTGGTGCGTATGGAAGTGAATGAGTGTCAGCAGGTCAGCAGTGGGGCTGTGGCTGATTGCCTCACATCACCTGCTGATATAACATTATTATCAAAAAACTGTGGCAGGAATAAACAGAAGGCAGAAGGCAAACTCCCCATGAATCAGAAGTTTCCATTCAGAGCCATAAACAGGGCATCTGTCACAGTTGCTCGTATAGTGTTCCATCACATAGTGTCTCCAGACCATATGGGTAATAGGAAAATTCTGGGTATCTAGCCAAGCATTTTATTACAAAATGTCTTGTTTGAAGTAATGATCCTGGAGATGTGCCACATCAGTTCTTGATGTTAAATATTTATTTTTGATTCAGTTGTAATTCATCAATGTTCTGAGTTTACCATGAATTCATATACACATTATACATTGTATTACCTCTAACCTATCCCAACGTATCTTAGATCACAATTCAATCATGCTCACATTCACATACTCACAAATACACTGCAGCCTGACTAACTTTAGCGTTGATGACAGCATGCATTCATTTCAATAAGCTTATGCAATGCCACAGCGTTTTTTGCCATCCAGAGTTGCACCAAATTTTTGCCAAGATGAATCACTGATGATGGGAGAGTTGGACCACTTTGTAAAGTATTCTCCAGCACATGCCAAAGACTCTCAATGGGGTTAAACTCAGGACTCTGTGGTGGCCAATCCATGTGTGAAAATGATGTCTCATACTCCCTGAACCACTCATTTTGAGCATGATGACTCCTGTATTGCCATCTTGAAAGAAGCTCATTCAGAGAATAATTCCATTGATGGAAAACCCTGGTCATTCAGTATATTCATATAGTCAGCTGATCAAATTTTTTGGATACATAATGTTACTGAACCTTGACCTGACCAACTGAAGCAACTTGTGCATTTAAATTAAATATTTCAACAACTTCTGTACTGATTATCTTGCAGTTTTCTCCAGACATTAATGTCCTAATCAGGATGACAACAAAAAACATGTTTAGATTGGCTTTTTTAAAAGAACATTTTATAATGCCTTCTTAATTTTTTACTATTGCCTTTGTCATCACTGTTTGTTGTTTGCATTTATTATTTTTCTCTCACTTTTATGTACTTTTGAATATTTTAATGCTGCTATTTTCTGTAACTTCTGTGAAGTGCCTTGTAACTGTGGTTTAGAAAGGTACTATAGAAATAAAGTTTATTATTTTTTTAGCATTATTATTATTATTATTATAAATAGATGACATTTTAAGCTTTGTTTATGAGGGTAATACCTGAAAAAATAAAAATGAAATTGTGTCTCCTAACATGTAGTCCTAACTAGCAGGTGTTAATTTGCTAACATAAATTGACTGGTACTTACTTTCTTACATGTTTCGATGCTACTTGAGCACTCAAATGACTTTATACAGCATGTTCTGGTCACCCATTTAGGGAGAGTGTCTAGTGGCTGGACATTAGCCTGTGGTACCTGGCTGGGTGCAGCCTGAAGAGGAAAGATGGGCCTGCCATCCTGAATGCACACCACCCACAAGAGGCGTCATAGGGGTCGGGTGCAATGCGTGTCGGGCGGCGGCCAAGGGCAGAGGGCCTGGAGGACTGATCCCCAGGTATTGAGGCTGGCTATTCTGGTAAACAGTCAGGCAACTCAGGAGAGGAAAGCAGTGCTCTACTCATACGGTATATATAGTGCGGGTGGGGCACTGCTGACTTCAAATGAGCATCCAGCCGGGTGGTGGATGGAATACTTCAAGCACCTCCTCAATCCCACTAACATGCCTTCTGTAGTGGAAGCAGAGTCTGGGGATGAGGGGAATGACTCTCCCATCACTGGGAGTGAGGTCACTGAGGTGGTCAAACAACTCCTTGGTGGCAAGGATTCGCCCTGAGATCCTGAAGGCTCTGGATGTTGTAGTGCTGTCTTGGTTGACACATCTCTGCAATGTTGCGTGGGGCAGTGACACTGGATTGGCAGACTGGGGTGGCGGTCCCCATCTTCAAGAAGGGAGACCAGAGGGTGTGCTCCAACTATGAGGGGATCACGCTCCTCAGCCTCCCTGGTAAGGTCTATGCCAGGGGAGCATCTGTTAGTCGAACCTCAGATTCAAGAGGAAAAATGTGGTTTTCGTCCTGGTCGTGGAATACTGGACCAGCTGTTTATCCTTTTGAGGATATTTAAGTGTGCATGGGCATTTTCCCAACCAGTCTATGTGCATTTTTTGGACTTGGAGAAAGCATTTGAACACGAGTGTCAGGCCTGTTATTGCACATTCAGTCCCTGTACAACGACAGCATTTCCCGTGGGTGTTGGACTTCACCAGTGCTGCCCTTTGTCACTGATTCTGTTCATAATTTTTATGGACAAAATTTCTAGGCGTAGCCAAGTGGCTTCTGATTTGGTGGCCTCAGAATCTCATCTCTGCTTTTTGCAGATGATACGGTCCTGTTGGCTTCATCAGGTGGTGGCCCCTAGCTCGCAATGGAACAGTTCACAACCAAGTGTTAAGTGGCCGGCATAAGAGTCAGCACCGCTAAGTTTTAGGCCTTGGTCCTCAGCCAGAAAAGGGTGGAGTGCCCACTCTGGCTGAGGGACGAGTTGCTGCCCCACGTGGAGTAGTTTAAGTATCTCAGGGTCTTGTTCACGAGTGACGGGAGAAGGGAGCGGGAGATTGACAGATGGATTGCGGCAGTGTCTGCAGTGATGCGGACTGTCTTGGTGAAGAGGGAGCAGAGTGTGAAAGCAAAGTTGTCGATTTACTGGTCAATCTACATCCCTACCCTCACTTCACGAGCTTTGGATAGTGACCGAAAGAATGAGATTGTGGATACAAGCAGCAGAAATGAGCTTCCTCCAAAGGGTGGCTGGCCTCTCCCTTAGAGATAGGGTGAGGAGTGCAGTCAGTTAGGAGGGGATCAGAGCAGAGCCGCTGCTGCTCCACATCAAAAGGAGCCGGTTGAGGTGGTTCAGACATCTGATTAGGATGCCTCCTGGGCACCTCTTTGGTGAAGGTGTTCCAGGCATGTCCTACCAAGAGGAGGCCCCAGGGCAGACCCAGAACATGCTGGAGAGATTATATCTCTCAGCTGGCCTGGGAATGCCTCGGTGTCCCCCTGGATAAGCTGGGGAGAGGGGAGGTCTGGGCTTCTCTGCTTAGGCTGCTGTCTCCACGACCCGGCCCCAGATAAGCAGAAGAAAATGGATGGATGGATGGATGGGTCATACAGGGAAGACAATGGAGCAGTTGTTTAACAGTCTCCCTCTCTCCTTTGTTATGAAAGCCATCCTCATATTACCATCCTTTATAGTTAAAATGTTGTTGTCAGATAGCTAAAGCACACTTTACACAAATCTTTCTGTTATAAAAAGATGCACATAAGGTGCAATAATTTATGCACATAATTATCTTCATTACCTTCCCTTTTCTGCTCTTCAACATGTCTCCAATAGATGGGAGGAGAGCCTGGAGATGAGTCCTTGCATGTGCTGGCTAGAGATGAAATGACAGAAAAATGAGTCAGTTAATGGGCAGCAACAAAAATAATGTCTTTTGGCATGTGGAATGAAGTGTGAGGATCACATATTGTCAGTGTAGATGCGCAAACAGCAAAACACAATTATTATGACCGTGCATTTCTTGCAGTTTGTTACATCCCTGCAGTTTGCGTGTACCTGAGTGTGTGTTTGTGTTTGTGTGTGCGTGTGAATGTGCCTTGTGTCTGATTATCTTTGAAAACGGTTTGTGACATGAGGAAGGCCAGAGGACACAACACTGAATTATATTGGTTGCTCCTCATATTCAATTCTCTTGTTCTCTCTCTTTTTCTTTTTTTTCTAGGTGAAAAGACACATCTCATACCTGAGGCTCCTCTCACCTTCCTGTTATTTTGGGGTTTCATTTTCTCTCAGCATCGATCTTATTTAGACCACAGATGTGAAGAAGAAAAAAGGAATAATAGACCATGAGAGAGCCAGAGTCATTCATTTTCTTTGAGACTTTGAGTGTCAGAGCATTATCTGCCTTTTAGAGGGTGCTGTTGTTCATAAGCAGCCGGCTGGAGAGCCCTGCCTGCTGTACCTAATCGGAACCAAGAGCGTGACACCCTGATTAAAAACCCACTGAAAACACTTTTACACACAACAACACACGCACATTGCTGTCTGTCTGCTTTAAAAACAAATCAAATGTCTTTTACAGCCTGCATCATTTCTCTACTTTATTCTCAACTGTACCAAAAAGTGCATTATAGGAGCACAAAAATCTACTGTGCATATTTAGTTTATATTTAAGGTTGGAACAATCTGGGTGGAAAGTTTTATATCCAGTCTAATTCATTCATTTACACCCTTCCATTTGATCTATTTCCAGAAATAAAAACTAGTATTATATAAAATAATTAACACCCATCACTCACTTTACTTGCGTCATGAAAGGGAAGCAAGTTTTAGACTTTCTAGTACCAACTCACCTAACCCATCACATTTTACACCAATAGGGAGAAACTGTAGCTCCAGTCAGAGGTGATCCTGGCAGAGAGAGAGGGAGATTAGCAAAGTTATGGATATGCATAAAGTCAGTGATCTACTCTGTAGCTCTCATGAGCTGCAAATAATTTCCAGTACTCCAAATTAGTACTTACGTTTAAACAGCACTTTCATAGCACACTTGCATCAGCACCTTAAACCGATACTTGATTTAGAGGGATCAGGTGAACATGTATCAGTCATTTGCTGTTTCACTTTGATAATAATATTGGTTTAGGTATTAAATGTGGCTAGAAAGAACATTATTCATTTTATTATTCTTTTATTTTTGCCTCTAGAGTTGTGTAAATTGTAAAAAGAAAAAAAAAGAAAATGTAATTTGATGCTCAGGAAGAAACTTGATGCACATAGACTCAAACAGTGATGTAATATCATTAAAATTGTTTTCCAATTAAAAAAACTTACTCATAACATTAAGGGGAAAACACATTTTTTTAAATCAGGGGTATTTGTGATTTGGTTCAAAGACAGCATTTAGATGTTTGAAAACTAGAAAGTTTTAATGCTTTAGGATGATGTTATTAAGCATATTTTTTGCTGTTGTGTGAATGTGGATGAACTTGTAGATCTTTATAACTGTATTTGTTGGATTAGGCTGATAAAACTGAAAAATTATATTACACCCCCACCCCTTGAGTTTGATATGTGTGTGTTCCTCAAGCTTGGTTCTCTACCAGAGGCCTGGGAGGTTCTGCACAGTACCTTAGCAGTTCCTAGCTCTGCACTCTTCTGGACAGCGAATCTGACAGGAATCTGCCAGAGTCACTCTTTCAGTTTGGGAGATACAGCTCTGAATGCTCCTATTACCACTGGGACCACTTTGAACTTAAACTTTCACATCTGTTCCAGTTTTTTTTTCAGCCCCTGGTACTTCTGGATTTTCTTATTTTCCATCTTTCTCCTAAGATGCTGTTGGTTGGGACTGCTACGTTTATTATCACTGCAGTCTTCTGCTCCTTGTCAACCACCACTCTGTCTTTTTGGTTGGCCAGCAGCTGCTTGTCTATCTGGAACTTGTCCCACAGTTTCTTATTGAGACTTGGGGACAATATGCAGCACAGATGTTCTTTTACTCTATCCCAGCCACTTGGTTGTGCCGCTCAGTGTATGCTGTCTCAGCTTGCATCTTACATCCTGCTCTGTGCTGGACTGCCTCTGGGGCACCTTTGCACAACCTACAACTTGGTTCCTGACTGGTCTTGTGGTGGATTCTTGCCTTCACGGATCTGGTGCTTAGGATCTGTCCTTTAACCCTGCCGTTTTCTAGTCACCTGTAGGATTTCTTAATGTTATACAGTTAGGTTCATAATCTGCTGGACAAAGACACAGTTTTTGTAGTTTTGCATCTCAACACCACCACAGAGGGGGGAAAAAAATTCAAATAATCAATATGTAAGGGTGTTTACGAAAGTATTAAATAACTGTTTAGGAATTATAGAAATTTTTCTACTCAGTCTCCCATCAGAGGATAAAAGATGATTGGACAATTGACTGTATGACTGAACTGATTGAATGACAACTGAAGCAGACATAATAACTGAAGTGTTGAATTTGTGTTGCATAGCTGTCATTTTAAGTATGGGGCCTGAACGTTAGGGAGGCCATCATTAGGCTTAAAATGAGAAAATGAATAGCAAAAACTTTAGGAGTGGTCAAATCAACAATCTGGTACATTCCTTAAAAGAATGAATGCACAGAACAGCTCGGCAACACCAAAAGGCCTGAAAGACCACAGAAGACAAAGTGCATGATGACAGAATTATTTCCATGGTTAAGAAAAACAACTTCACAACATCTAACTAAGCCAAGAGCACTCTAAAGGAGGAGGATGAGTATCATTGTTGATGTCTAAAATCAAGACACGCTTTCATGAATGGAAATACAGAGAGTTTACAACAAGGGGTAAACTGCTGGTTACACTCAAGAACAGGAGGGCCAGATTAGATTTTGCCAGAAAACCTATAAAGAGTTCTGAACAGTTCTGAACAGATAAAATGAAGATTAACTTACACCAAAATGATGGAAGGAGAAAAGTATGGTGGAGGTAATGTTATGGCATGAACACATGGAACTGAGTCACTAGACTACAGGCCTATACTCTCTACTCAGCTTCAGCCAAATGCTGCAAAATTGATCGGGCACTGTTTCACAGTGCAAATGGATAATGACTCACAGGATGCTGCAAAAGCAACCCAAGAGCTTCTCAAGGCAAAAGAAATTAGATATTCTCCAATGGCCAGGTCAGTCACCTGATCGCAACCCAACAGAGCATGATTTTCAGTTAATGAAGACAGAATTTAAGGCAGAGAGACTCACAAATAAGCAGCATCTGAAGGTGGCTGCAGTAAAGCCCTGAGCAGAACATTTCAAGGGTGTAAACACATCATTTGGTGATGTCCATGGGTTCTAGGCTTCAGACAGTCATTGACTGCAAAGGATTTTCATCTAAGTACTAAAAACAATCCTTATATTTAAAACTATGCTTGTTTATCTCATTAATTTTGAGGCTTGGAAAATGGGGGAGAATGAATTAAAATCAATGTAACTCCTAAACAGCTAATGCAAAGTTATTGTTAAACCCCTTGAATTAAAGCTGAAAGTCTGCACTTCAGTCACATTTTCATTATTTTTAAAATCCATTGTGGTGGTATATAGAGGCAAAACAAATAATGGATCTAATTATATATAAATTAAAAGTGAAGAAAATAATGGATTACCTGGGAATACTGTCTTGGGAAGTAAGTGTGAAACTAATCAACTAAACTATTTAAACATTGCTGCCCTTGCTAGTCAGGACCAGAAACACTAGTCTGTACATTAATGTTTCATGAATGTGCAATGCCAGTTAGCTGTTGGTTCTAAATTGTTACACAGCCACCTGACACCCCTGTCTTTGTGGGGAAGTTGTAAAGAAGTAAAGCTGAACATAAGACAGATGATAGCACCGCTACAGGCACCGGTGTACACTACTTTGATCAATATGATGAATGGCTTGATGTAGGCTGTGTCAGAGTAAACTAATGTATAACCACTCAAATGGACCAATGCATGACCACATTCTGCGCCGGCTTGTGGATGTTAACCTGTAGGGAAAGAATACATTAGCCACACTAATCTGACATCATGTATGTGTAATGTTACAGCTGGTTCAACATGCCACACATTTAAAATATTCTTTGATTGTTGAACAATATAATTAACTGTTCAACATGGATGTGCACAGTGATTAAAGTTGTCCATTAAATTTTGTGTGGTTTTCTGTTAATTTTAGACTGCATTTTCTTCTCCCATTTAAATGGTCTTATACATTGATCAGCAGTAAAATCCATAGCAAATACTGTGTGAAATCAAAAATAAGGTAATGCAGATAAACATTAGGCCATTCTTTAGCAGAAGCTTAACACACGCACTCACACCTATTACTACACGGAGGCCTTTTAGCAAAGGACTAGGCGGTTATTAATCTTTGACCTTCATCACTCTGCTACCTCGTCACCTGTTTGTTTCTTTTTCAGCATCTCTCTCTCTGTGACCCCACTCTAATCTTTCACGCTCCGTCCTCCTCCCAGTTTTGTGCCTCTCAACCCTGTGGTCATGTGCAGTGAGTAGTTATGTATGCATAAAAAGAGAAAAGGCAAAGAGGGAGAATTTTAATTAATTTTTCGTGTCTATATCAACCTTCATCCACCTGCTCTGCAGTCCTGGCAGGCAGTGTAACCTGGAGTCAAGCCCAATCCTCCGTGACACTAGAACTGCAATTATTTCTTCAATGCCCTTATCACAACACATAACAACATTCATCCACTGAGGTTTTTCCCTTTTAAAGCCTTTTTTTCATAAATGTTGGGCTGAATACACGCACTCTCTCACTCTCTTTTTTTTTTTTGCAACCTCTCAGCTTCAAATTGCAGAAATAAATACAATCAGTGTTATTAAATCTAACAAAATTCTCCACATAGCTCTGGTAACTGGGTTAGCCCGTTTATTCGACTATGAATATGTTCTTTATATAATCCACCAATGTAGTATGTATCTATTTATATGAATTATTTCACCGGTACAAGCAAACATGGATATTGTGACATACACACAAGACTCAAGTGTCTGTTGATGGACTGGGTGGCCACTTTATTGAACTCCAAGCCCCAAATCAAATCTTGCATCCACACGAATTATTCCATGTGCTGCACCTCATGATGTTACAAGTAATTTCATTGTTCAGCTCCAGTACTAAAAGTGGCATATGTGAAGTAAGACACAAAGTGAAGCTTGAGGCTGTAGTTCTTCTTCAATCCCTGGCCTGCAATTAATACTTGTTTTTGTGTAAACACAATCTTAACTTTGCCCTAATCAAATGTTCCACCTGCTCTGACCTAATCACCTTTGCTCATCTTTACAGGATGGATCCATGCTTTCATGTTGTTTCATATTCTGACCCTAACATCCGGATGTCACAGTAGAGCTCAAGACTCATCAGATCAGGCAATGGTTTTCCAATACGTCCATTTGTCCGTGTCCAGTTTTGGTGAGGACATATGAATGGCGGCCTCACACCATTCTTTTGGAAAATCCCAGCAGATCAGCAGTTTCTGAAATACTCAAACCAGCCCATCTGGCACCAACAACCCTGCAACACTCAAAATCACTTAAATCACCTTTCTTCCTCATTCTGATGTTTGCTCTGAACTTTATCAGATCATCTTGACTGTGTGTACATGCCTGAATGCATTGAGTTGCTGCCATGTGATCTGCTGATTAGATATTTGTATTAACAAGCAGTTGAACAGTTGTACATGTCAAAGTGTAAATTCAGACATAAACTAAATCATAGCATCTTCTTCCTCTACTCAACCTCTCACTGTTTTGCTCTCTAGCAGGCTCATAATGGGTAAGATCAGCCTTACTGAGACCAGTAATTTGTCAGACTAAATTCACATTATATGATGATTTTGCAAACCCTTGGTAACATACAGTGTCAGCATTTTTTTAATTATTGCATATACATACAGAAACTCTGTTAGCGGTAAGAGTCAGGAAACTAACTCTAACCACCAGAGTTAGGTTTGAGAAAGATCATATTACAGCTAATGATATTGTAATGAAAAGCCATCTATAACCAACTGTGACTTCCACATTATCATTTTTAAGCTTCACCTTGAATGTGGAGTTGATTTTTGAAGAATACTATTGTAAAGCTAATGGAAGTTCTAAGATATTTGGAGGTTCAGGAGCAGTCTTGTAAAAAAATTTAAAAAATAGAGTATATTTAATTTCAGGGTAATGTCCTCTACCTTATCTACTCTAGTGTCTTCTTTGATGTCTCTCTGTCTATTCATGTAAGCCCTGGCTGTTGAATCAGGTGTTGCATGAATCTGTGCTCTATTTTTCTGCATGTTTTCACCCACTACCATGGTACAGAACAAATTTAGGACCAATCACATACATTCTCACTTGTACTGTGTGATGAATCACTTGCACGGGACTGTATCAGCAACTTTCCCTCTAAAATAGGCAGAATACATGTCTTTCATTAAACTCACTTCCACTTTTCTGCTGCTCCACTTCCTGTCCTTGTGCTGCTTTTCTTGTTCTAGGATGTCTGATCTGCATGGAGGGGCAGACGACGGCACATTAATCATGACGAGTAATGTTTACAGTTCCCCCGAACAGTCGTACATGCACGTGTGCGCGCGCACACACACACACACACACACACACACACACACACACACACACACACACACACACACACACACACACTAAACTCAACCTCACATACTCTCGAGCTCTTCTCAGCCCTCTAAAAAGCAGTGCAGTTCCATGCTGTTTAAGGACTGGAGGCAACTCTAAGGGTTTCAAAAGGAAGGCTAAGGCTTAGAGCCAGGTTTGAAGAGGTCAGGGTGAAGGGCAGGTAGAGGATGAAGGAGAGAAACAGGAAAAGATCTTCAAAGCAGGAAAATAAAAGGTGTGAACTGGAACATCAGAGGAGGAGATTAACTGGCTTGGTAGAGAAGGTCTAAATTAGAATATATAGAGCATGAAGTAGAGGAGGATTGACAAGTGAGTGGGTAGAAGTGAAGGTAAAATGGAGACTTTGGCAGAAATGCTGTATGAAATTGGCTGCAGAATTAGAGTGCATTTGGCGACTTGATGGTGGAGAGGCCAGAAAATGAAAGGATTGTGCAAAGAGGATAAGGGAGAAGGAAGGTAGGAGACTTTTAAGGCTTTTGGTGGTTACCTCCTGTTCACCTCAGGCTGAAAAATATATCCTATACTGCCAGGCAAACCAATATACCCACATAATCTCTCTCTCTCTCTCTCTCTCGCTCTCTCTCTCTCTCTCTCTCTCTCTCTCTCTCTCTCTCTCTCTCTCTCAGACACACTTAGGCTCTCAAACACAAACTGATCTCGAGACCCCTTACTCTAATATGTAGATGGAGCTTTTGCCACCGCCCTTTCTCTCTCAGTCTTTATCTTTCTGCCCTCCCTCTGTAGCTGATGTTAAACAAGGCCTGAAACATAGACAGATTATTCCAGCACACTTCATTTTGTTACACCGGAGCAACACTGTGCTGCAGATACCACCCGTGTAGAGCTCAGCTAATACATTGCACAGACTTTCACTACTTGTCTTATTGTTCAGGGATGATTTTACATAAAAATTTTGGAGCAAAGATTTACCCATGAGGACTGCAGCCTTCAGCCAAGTGAAGAGCCATGTAAGCTTATAGACGGCATACTGTTGTATAAACAGATAGTAACAGCTGGTTCCCTGTACATTTGACTGCACTGTTAACTCACTTAAGTGATGTAATTTAGCATTACAGGTTCTATGTACTTTAAAAAGACTGCAGCCAAGTAGGATACAGTTATGGCCTGTATGTTGTCCATAAGAACATGCATGTAACCGCTAAAAGCATTCAGAACTCTATGACTACATATCCTGACTTTTTGCCCCCGTAGAGGGCATGATACAAAACCATCTTTAAGTTAATTGTTACAATATTATAGAGAAAGTGGTGGCATGTGGCATGCACATTTAAATAAAGACCTTACAAAGCTATTCCATTTATTTATTACAGCCAGAGCTTAAAGTGGATCGGACTAATCCAGAACAGTAACCTTCAGTTATTGAGAAATTAAATCTGATAGGTAGGTTAATGCATTAATGAATTAAAGGTATTTTAAGTGGCAGGTAACTTCAAATGCATTTATTAAAACAGGTAAGCAAACAAACAACAAAACTGTTGCTATGCAGTTTGTCACAATGTC
This sequence comes from Pterophyllum scalare, assembly GCA_024447675.2. Taxonomy (NCBI): domain Eukaryota; kingdom Metazoa; phylum Chordata; class Actinopteri; order Cichliformes; family Cichlidae; genus Pterophyllum; species Pterophyllum scalare. The sequence goes on from JAMQGT020000034.1 coordinate 36,854, forward strand.
TGCTAGCTAAACGTACAGAGGCTGTATTTCCCAAGGAGAGAAAAAATGTGTGTGACACTCAGAGATGGAGAAGGAGGACAGAGAGGAATCCTGCCCTGAATCCTAAAACTATACAGGATGTGTTGCTTAAGCTGTGTTTTTTCACATTGTCAAACATCTTGAAAAAAAAATTGAAGTATGCTAATTTTGTGTTATTCAAAGGTTGTATGAGAATCCTTTAAGGCAGTTTAGTGTGGACTGTGGTGCTCATGGTCAGTAGTGGCAGATATCACTTTAAATCCAGGGTGATGATGCAGAATGTCACTGAATTCTACCTTTCTTTAATACATAAAATAAGATATCAAAATATATGATAGCCGAAATAATTGCAATTACACATCAAAATGTCAACACTAAGTGCTGAAAGAATTATTATATAAATTAGGCCAGCATAACGCCAACTTGCTTCATTAGTCAATCCACCTTCTTGGTATATCCATTGCTTTCAGTGTGAAATCGTGCATAAACATTTGTTCATATCAAATGTTAACCAAAGTATAACAAACAAAATTCTCTTTGTTCTTCTTTTTTGTCTTTTGCCTGCAACGTTTTTGTATTGTTTTTCTATGCTTGACTGACTTCAAGCTTGGCAATAAAAAAAGTGCTGTGTTCAAATTGTCCATTCCTTCACTCACTCATCCACTGTGCAGTGTTTGCTACATAACAGATTCATGAAGGAACAAGTGCAAGCAGCAGCTGACACATTTCAGACACTAAACAAATGTAAGGGTGCAACAGAATTACAGTATGCACCCATTTGACCCACATTTGAGGTCAAGGAGAAGTCAGTTACAATTTATAACACAAATCTGTGCACATCTAGTTTTATTAACAACATGCTTTGGCTGAAATGTATGGGGAGTGCAGCTGTAACTATGCTGCTGTGTACTATCTTTAATAGATATAAATTGCATAGATGGATGGATGGATGGTAACAGGTAATAGTCTTTTCCATACAGCTAGCCAGACTGAAATGTAAGTTGATGGTTTTGGTTGATCGATGAGGTGTACAGCTTCTCTCCCCATTACTTTTTGGTGTGTAGCATGGTGATTTTGCATGGTGAAATCCACCTCCATGTTGCCATCTTGGGAGATCACACTGTCAAGGTAGGTGAACTTCTCTACTTCTTCCAACTTCTGTATCCCAACAAAAATTCCCCGCCATTGATCCGTGGTGCTGACGTGCATGATCTTTGATTTCTCTGCGCTGATCCTAAGGTCAACATTGCCGGCTTCTCTTCACAGGTCGGTCGTTCCTTGTTGTAGCTTTGGCTCATTTTCCTTGAGCATGGCAATATCGTTAGCGAAATCCAAGTCGCAGAGACGGTCGTGGTCAGACCAATGGATGCAGGCCCAGATACAGGCACCGGCGCGCCACATAACATAGTTGAGGGCGACAAGGAAGAACAGCGGCAAAAGGATGCAACCCTGCCTGACCCCGGTGGTGAGCTCAACGAAGTCGGTGTGGCCATTTCCGGTCTTGATGCAACAGCTCAATCGAAGGTACAGGTCCCTGAAGATGTTGATGAAGATGGCTGAGACGCCATACGAGCACAGGATCTGCCAAAGGGAATCACAGTGGATGTTGTTGAAGGCCTTCTTGAAATGGACAAAGTTGATGGCGAGTTAATGTCAGTACTCGACACACTGTTTGATGATGTTTCTTAGGGCGTAAAATCTGCTCTGTGCATGATCGGCCACTTCGGAACCTGGCTTGTTCTTCTTGCAGTTGTCGGTCAAGGGCACGCTGCAGTCGTTGGAGAAGGATGACACAGAACGCCTTGCCAGGCATGGAGAGGAGGGTGATGCCTTTCCAGTTGGTGCAGCCCATCGTTTTTTTCTGCTCTTCTTGGGTGATCAGAAGTGTCCCGTTCTTATCCTAGACCAGGACATTTCCATTAGTCCTCGATCTGGTGAGCTCATTGACTCACCAGAGGTCTTTGAATGATTCCAGTTAGCTGCTTGCTGAGCTTCAGCGCCTTTTTGTTCCAACTGCTCTTTCTTGTCTTTTTGACAGCTTTTCTTCACGAGTCAATCCAACTCGGCATACCTTCGGCTCTCTTACTCTCTGACTTGCTCAGTTTTGGTCTCATCCCTTTTGAACTTCACTATTTTTCTCTCATCAATCAACTTCCATGATCTTTCTTGGATCCACTGCTCGTTCCTTGTTCCTTGATGTCTTCAGATGATGTTTAGGGCACATTCTGTAATAGCGTCCCTGAGGCCAGTCCAGAAATTTTTCACGCCTTCAAATTCTCCAAGGAAGGCGAAGCGATTTGCAGTTCCAGTGTGAAGGCATTGGCGACTGTCGGATCCTTGAGCTTCTCAATTCAGAACAGTCAAATCCAGAACGGGCTGTGATGATACGATCGTTGATAGGCTGAGAGACTGACACCACATTCATGTCATACCACATGGCAGGAATACAATAACGTCTTGACAGATAATTTGGCCACAACACCTGACTTCACTAACCCCTAGGATATCAAGCCGATAATCGTCAAATTCCTTCAAAAGTTGAGCCATCCGTCTATTTTAATATGATGTGCAAACATTCCATGTCCCAGTTCTCATGATGGTTTTGACTGAGAATAATGCTTCCTTTGGGCGCTGGACACCGTTACCAGTTTCCTCCAGCAACGTCATGCTGCTTGAAGCAGAATTCTTGCCGCGTTATCCAAAACTTCTACTTTCGTTTGCCGTTTCTGAAGCAGTTAGGTTTTTACAGGGACGGGTTGCTAGCCCAATGCCCAACCCTCCTCCTTTCTCATCCGGGCTTGGGACCGGCAACGGCGGACTTATTTGAGACAGCACTTGAAAATATTTGCCTCTCTAGACAGTGACCCTCCAGTGTCCTGTGTGTGGATCCTCGCCTCTGAAATATCACTGAGACAACATTTCTGTGTGCCGTTCAGATCCCTCCCATTTTGTAGGCTTTCTATTACAAACGTGAGATACCCTTGATAACACCATCATTTTTTCTTCACCCTGAGGCTGGTCACAGTCTAGCTAACCATGACTTGTAAACTGTCTTTGACATGTAATATCGGTGGATTTAATGTGAGTTATTGTCAATGCACCTAATGGAACTATGACAATAAACACGTTGTGTGTTGAAGCATTAGCACAGGCATCCTTTATTATCCCGTGTCTGTGAAATTCTCACTTTGTTGTGTGTGCACCAGCATGTATTAACATTCAAGTGTGTCCCACCAGGTTACTATATGTGTGTCTATGTGTACAGATCTTCATAAGAGTGTTTTGAAGCAACAATACGTGCAGTGATGCATGGCTCATTCTTTCACTGTGCAGGACATCTGATAATAAGCCAATCACCTCGGCTGATGGAGAGAGGTGAGTGATGAGAGCACTATCTCACAGCTGAGAATGAGACTGAGAGGAATAGATGATGTGTGTTGATGCATAACCAGCTGCTTTTTGCCTGGCAAGACCACCTACCACCTGAGACCAGGACCAAGGCAGCACAGCCAGTCACAGCTGATGCAGCCCTCATTGTTATAGAGAGCACATACACAGTAAATGATTGCCTCAGCACAGGTCTTGGCAAAGTAATGGTATTAAAAAAAGGACAGTTTGCATTTGTTTCATAATACATCACATCTGCAGAAAGATATATAGTTCTGTCACAAGTGGAGGTAAATCTAGCCTCTATTTCACATGGGCACCAATTAGCTTATGATATATTTACAAATTAACAAGTGCTCTGTCAAGCCTCATGACATTTCATGCATACAGAAAAGAAAACACTGATAAATGAGGCTCAGGTTTGCATTAATTACTGCACTCTAACTGCACTGAGAAAATAAATGGTAATTTTATTTTATTTTGGCACCTGCCGTGGGACTCCTACGCAAAGCTGAAATGGAAACAGTGCTGGACTACTATTACGAGGCATACATTGATCACCCGCTTATCGTCAGCTGCAGGTTTACAGAAACACACACACAGAAATACACAAACAAGCACACATCCCATTATACATGTGGCACGCGGGCAGCCTGTCACACATCCCCATAGTATTGATCTCATATTGATATTTTTTAATGCCACTTTAAAAACCCAATCCTCATAAATAAAGACAACCAAAGATGCAAAAACAACAACAAAACAGGCATGAATAATTGCAAGAATTTCTGGTTGGTGACTGCAATTACAAAGTCACCCTAATGGTGCAACAACACATCATCAGCTTAAAAGGGACTAACACATGGCCTAAAGCATCATTGTGGCCTGTTTTTTTTTTTTAAATCACTGCTGTGTTTTGTGTCATCTCTGCATATTGTAACAAACAGGCAGCAAGAAATCTATTGTCAGGTGCCAGAAAAACACTCAGTGGGCATAACAAATGCACAGCGAGCCTGCTGTGTGTTTGTCTGATTGTCTGCGGTCTTGAGATAAAACAGAAAACGAAAAAAGAAAGAAAAAACAAGGCTCACCCATTTGTCAGTGTGTGTGTGTCTGTGTGTGTCTGTGTGTGTGCGTGTGTGTCTGTGTGTTTGTGTGTGCGCACGCATCTGAATCTCAAGCTTCCAGGACAATACAAGCCTGAAGGAGACCAGGAGCATATTTCAGTTCAATAATCATATATGTACTGCCATCCTTCCCATCCTTCTGCAGTTCATCTATTTCCCACTTTTCCTTTCGGCTGCCTCATTTCACAGCCCTTAAATATAAACTGAGACCAGTGATAGAGGAGTAAGACGGAGAAAAAACATGCCGTCAGGGTGCAACAAGAGTGTCTAGTCTGTATTCTTGTTAGCGTGCAAGTGAGGTCTGCAAAACAACTAAATATCTGAATGAGTGGAAGTATGCAGCAAACTCTTTCAATTGCTTACATGATACTGAGTTTCATGAGGTTTATATAGAGGGAAAAACATTATCGTGTCAGTGAAAGAGAAATTCTTCATTCATTACTCGTGTAGGGATTCATATTTTTTTCATACATGCTTCAAATGCATGAGGTGACTCTAACCTGTTTGTATGTACATAATGTTTGTGGTTGCTTCATGTTCCGGTGCTCTCATATGCTGACTAGAATAGGTTTGGGATTTTGGTCCCATCACCTCCATTGGATTTATACCAGAAAACTTTACTGCCAGAATTGACAAGATGAGTATTTATAGCAATAAGTATTTGAATGTAGTGTGTGAGAATACAAGAACCAAATTAGAATAGATTAACAACAGTCAAACATTTATTGGGTAGAAACCAAACAGAGAACAAAACAGTGAATATCAGACATCTCGCAGACAGAATAACTGCTGGATGTGCAAATGTTTGATACTAAGTTCTATAAATTAACTCAAGGCAAAGAAAGTTCAATGTTGTGCTCTGGGCTGATTTCTGATGCCCCAATATGGTCGAAAAGTCTTAATTCCTTTCATTGTGAATGCATCGCTAAACTCAGGCAGAACCTTTGCCCTCCTCTGGACTACTAACTGAAAGATATCTCTTTGCTTGTCTCCCCTACACTATTTTGGCTCCACAGCAATGAAATTAAATGGAACAAAGCTGGCAATCTAGTTCAGGCAGACAACCTGAGCTGCACTGGGATGTAAGCATGCAACATATTAAAATAACCCTACAAATGAACCCTCCCAGTTTGGTGATCTATTTAAGCTGCAGAAGTTTCTTTCCCTCTGTCAGTGTCATGTCAACGTCACTGCTGCCCTGTAATTAGAACAATACTGAGCAAACACGGCTTATTTGGAAATGTTGTCAGCATGACTTACAAAGCTGAGTCTGAAAAAACAAAAAACATAAAAACACTTCTGGAACAATGCAGTTTGGACTGGAAAGACCAAAGTGGAGATGTTTGGCTATAATGCACAGACAACCAAAAACAGCATGCCAGGACAAACACCTCAAGCACAGTGGTGAAGGGGTGTTGATTTGGGGATCTGGGCACTTTGCAGTCATTGAGTCAGTCATGAACTCCTCTGTTTACCAAAGTATTGTAGAGTCAAATGTAAGGCCGTCTATCTGACAGCTAAAGGCTGGCCAAAATTGGGTCATGGAAAAGCACAATGATGATCCCAAGCACAGCAGCCAATCTACAACAGAGTGCATGAAAAAGAAAAGAATCCAGGTCCAAACCTCAACCTGATTGAAATGCTGTGACGGTACCTTAAGAGAGCTGTGCATAAACAAAAGCCTGCAAACCTCAATGAAGTGAAGTAATGTTGTAAAGAAGAGAGGGCTGTTCAGTTCAAACAGAACAAAATTACTTCAAGTTATTGCTGCTAAATGTGGTTCTACAAGCTACCAAATCATGAGATGTACCTCTTGAAATTGACAAAAACCTGTTTTAAAAAGTTTCTTGGGATTGAAGACTTCTAAATCAAATTACAATATATTAACTAGATATAAAAACAGAAATGTCACAGAAGAGATGAATGGTTTCTTCCTGCAAGCTGCTGGTAGTGTCGTCAGTGATCAAAGCTAATGTATATGTAAGAAAGTAAGGTGACACTGAGAAACATTTTTGAAAAAATTGAGCACATCATGAGAGAATAGCCATGATACATATCAGTGACATAGTAACAGACAGTAAATATATAGTTATATTTGATTTTTTTTAAAAACTCTAAGCAGTTGTAGTCTTGAAGGACACATCCAAAATTCTGGGTGATATATATCATTTGCATGATTTAAACAGAAAATGGGCACAAATTCTAACAAATGAAAGTAGTAGTGAGAAGATATAATAATAATAATATCTAACACTTTAATTGATTCATATTAATTGCAGTCATTTTGTACCAAATCCTCTTTTTATATTTTTCTCTTCTGTTAAATTCATAGAAGACTCGGGCTGTCCTTGCACCTCTAGTGCTTCCAACCTTTAGAAACCCTGCATCTCCTTTCATCCTCTCATCATGGGGACAATGTCTGACAGTCTAATAAATCATACATTGAATAAAATCCAAACATTAAAAGAACATGTTTTTGCTTTGAACTTTTGGTTGCACTTTGAAACTAATGTACCTCATGTATGTCAAGTTTATGTTAGAGAAGGATGTGGGGGGGGGGCATGTGTCTGTGTTATCTTTTCTGCTTTGATCTCTCTTGCTATTATCTACTTTTGCCTGCGGTCAAGTGTGCAGCTGTCATGGCTCCCCATGAAACAAGGAAACAGACAGAAGGGGTGTTCCTGTTGAGTGAAGACCGTTATGAGTTCTCAAGTCTGTGCTGTCGCTGCACACAACGAAGCTTATGTAAGCAGGATAACGAAGGAGGGAGGGAGGGAGGATGCGGAAGACAAAGAGCAAAGATGAAAAAGAACGGCAAGAGAGAAAAGTGTCAGAGAAAAAGAGGGAGAAAGAGAAAGACGAGGAGAGCTGTCATCATAAACAGTCTGACTCATTCCTACTGTTCTGGATATAGCAGTGAGCTGAGAGGCATGTTGCTAATGTACGACAGCTCGAGAACAATTACATTCCTTCAAACCAGGATTAGGTTCATAATGTGGAAGAGAATGGGACAGACTCGACAAAACTAGACTGTGAAAGAACTCAATTTCCACTGAAGCTGCCTCCAAATTATGCCTGGTTGAGAGTCCTCAATATTAAATCAAGAGTGGATACCATAAAGAAGTGTTACTATGTAAAATATGCCTGAGAAAAAGGAATATTCAATTAACTATAGTACAGAGTTATAAACTTGATGTTCAGGATGGAACTAATGCAAACTTTGGTGTTTTAATACTGAGGTGTTCACTGAGTCCATGCTGGACAGCTTTATGTGTGAACACCTGATCACACCCGCATAAGTCAAATATATGATTTTCATTTTGTCATAGTCACTGTGCCTTTGTGTCTGCAGTTATCCCCAGAGGCAGTTAAGGGCCTCTGATTGGCATGTTCTCCCTCTGTAAGTGCCTCCAGAAAGGACTGGCTGTGAAAGCTGCAGTCAAATAGCTGTAATTATCTGCAATCAGTTGACAACCGGGGGCCGACTGAAAAGGCTGCTCACACACAAACATGGTGGAGGGAGAGATGTATCAAGGGGCATGGAGGGTAAAATATCTCAGGGGAAGAAGAGAAAAATGGTGGCCGTGTTAGTTTTGAAAAAAATAAATAAATCAGGCTGCAAGGTTGTAATAAACATGAGAAGATCAAATCATGAAGCTGCAGATGTGCATAGAAATCAGATGAGAAGAGTACAACAGCAAAGAACTGTGTTTCTAAAGCCTTCTGTTGCCTACCCTCATGCTTCTCCTTTCAGAAATGCCCTTTTTTTCCCTAGACATTCTGTCTTTATACATTTTATTTATAAAGTGTCTTTATGAATCAGATATTTATTTTAAAAAAAAGGGTTATTCTGAAGAAGAAACTGGACAATAATATGCGATACCACTGAAAGTTTTCTGCTGCCAATTTCAATGTCAAGAATCGGCCTACTTTTCACATTTACTTGAACATACAGTGCTGTGCAAAAGTCTTGCGTCACCCCTCGTTTTCTTATATTTTGCTAGAAAAATGGAAAATGGGTGCAGTGATTTATTTTTAAATATGTACAAACATAAACACTGTATATGAGGCAAAATCAGAGTTTGTACAATTCTGACAAGCTTGAAAGTCAATATTAGGTCTTCAGGAATAGTTCAGAAATAGTTCTCCAGGCTTCTTCAACGACATTCCACTGAGACCATTTCTGATGAGGCTTCAGTGAGCAGTAGATGGATCAGCTGAAGAGCCAGATGCATCTTTCAGGTCCTGTTTCTGATCTTTCTTGGATTTTTTTCCTGTTTCTTGAGAACATGACTTTCAGATACTGTTCATCTGCTGTAGATAGTATTTTAGGCCTGATACTTCTTCTTTTCTCCTCCGCTTATCCAGTTTCCTCATATTTTTAAGCAGACACAGCACACCATGCTGATTTCTGCCAAGTTAATAGCTCTTTTGGAATCACCTTGTTGCTGCAAATATACTGTTTTATGACTGTCAAACTGCATTATCTTTGGCATTTTTCATAGATTAAACTAAACAAATGATGCATTTTTTTCAACGGGCTGCTGGTAATAATGCGCCTAAAGATATTATTTTAAATTGTTTTTTTTCCTAAGTTGTCTATAATGTGTAGACACAACACTGGGTTTTTCCTTGAGTTAGGTGCCTTTTTTATGCAGTAAAAATTCATAGATCAGTGTTAACTGGTTTAATAAACAAAAGAGAATTTATCTGAAAATGGTCACGTACAAGGACTGGATGGAAAATAAATGGAAAAGCAAGTAATGAAAAGAGAAAAACTTCAGAAATACCTTCAGAAAGCCACTATAAAAAATGACAAGAAAGTCTGGCTGCTAGGAAGAGAAATACAAAGAAATGAGTAGTGACTCAAAACTTTTGCACAGCTCTGAATTTGTATTTTATTTCTGTTTTATTTCTGCTTTAGTGAAGCATTCAAGAAGAACAACAATCCAGCTTTGTTTGCAAGATATTTTGTCACCCTTGCCACCCCTGCAACTTCCAAAATTTTAGAAGCTGTAGAAGATTACATCCCTAATAGCAGAGACTGAGCCCTGCTGCTGATGACTAAGACGGGCAGAAGGAGCCCTTGATTAGAAGAAGGCTGACACATGAGTGGGGTTTATGATGTTGTCAGGCAGCACTTATTTCTCTAAACCGCTGTAACATAAGATTGAGATAGCAGAGGAGGATTAAGGCCACAGTTTTTAGGATTGCTTTTGTGAGGAACCTTGAGCTTGTCTTTCATATGAAACATGCACATTTCAAAGCTCTCGTGCTCATAGAGTAGGCGTAGAGGTGGTGGTGGTGGAAATCAGACTGCAAATTGCTTCTCCATCAGCGTGAGCATCGAGTATTCCTACTGATAACTAAATTAACACCAATCAGTTGAAGCCACACCTCCTGCTTTTTTTCTTCATGTGCATGTGATTGCTTTATTATTGTTGAAAAACAAAACCTCCCTGCAGTAATTTTCTTTCTCCCTTTCTGTTGTGTAAATGAAAGCCTTTTTCTGGAATTGAGTAGGACCTTCACAAATTCATTATTAATTTAAAATTGTGCCTTGAGTAATTGATTACCGGCCTGTATGCATACAATAAATATGACCATCTAGGAAGACACAATTATAATTTTCCTATTGTGTTACCAGAGATTCAAAATCTTGTTTTTTTGTAGATTTTAACAACCACAGAGCAGTAATAGTCAAAATAGTCAATCACACACTTCCTCAGTGCATGAGGTTTCACATTACTCGTCTCCCATGGGCGCGTGGAGCATTAGGGCTGTGACAGAAGCTGTGAAGCACTGGCCTGGAATCGCTGCTTTGGAGCATGCTCAAAGGCTGAACGGTCTCAAATGAATAGATGGTAATTAATACACAAAGCACCCAGGAGAGCGAAGTACAATCTCAGGGCAAATTACTCCATCAATGAAATGGCCCACAGACACAATTGGAAACAGGGATGGTGAAGGGAGGGGGGGCTGTCAGTATGACAGAAGGCAGTGAAGCTCATCAGCATCAAAGTTACATAAAAATAGACAATGACTTCTGTAGAAAGGGATGACAAATTAAAATCAAACACTAGTAATTAGATTTCTATCACCTCTAAAGAAATCCGATGCCTCTAACAAGTTACTCTTCACTAATCTGTTCTCTTACAATCCTTCAATCTTCTGTGTGCTCATCCCATAATGATGAAATATAGCTTTGAGATATTTGGAGGAAAGTGATCATTCGAGAAAGAATCGCATAACCTACACAAAATCAAAATCTTTCAGCTGACTTCTTCCTCTCAAACCCCAGTCAGAATCATCCACTTGTATATCCCAGCATTCTTCTGACTCATTCAAACTTCTTTCTCAAACATCTCTCTCTGGATGTTACACCTCTGTTTCCATCTCCTAAGATGTGAAAATGATGGGCAGATTATCACTTTGTCTGGACATCTGTACATTCATCTGCCTGAGGGTAAGGTCTGGATTACAGAAGAGTGCAACACCCAGCAGGACTCACACTCATGATCCGGGCAGCTCCTGGTTGTGGTCTCTGAAAGATCAAAGGCTGTGGATGGCTGCATGAAGAGATACAGAGTGGCAGGGACACACACAAGTCCCACAGTGGCTCCAGGAGAACATGAAGGCTTTGGGTTGAGATTTAAAGTGAAAGGCAAGCAGCACTGAGACATATGACTGAATCCTTGCGGATCCAGTGTCATTCGTCTTCAAATGCAAGTTTTAAACTGTCAGCACATCTAAGAAGCTGGATGTCTAACACACACGCACATGTCTTCACTGGAAGGCAGGCAGGTTGTCCTGTGAGGCTGTCTGCTAAATGAGAGCTCCTCAGTCAGTCCTGTTGACTTACTCTGAGGCTGGCAGCTGCTGGTATGGTATAGCTGTAACAATATAAATATTTCTAAGGGATTATCAGCTATATATATATAAAACTGCAAATAGAGACTTAAGTTAATGAGGGAAAAATAAAGCATAAAGAGTAAAGCGAATGAGTTTCATAAGAGACATATTATGGATTCACTTTGTTCTATACATACATTATTAAGTCTCTATGGAGAGTTGCATTGCTACATCAGCAACACTGCAAGCACAGAATGCCATGTTAGTGCTTGTAAACTGAAAATAATCTGGCCTCATGATACTCACAGATGACAACGCAAGGTCATCACTTATGCGCAGACCTTTTCATGCATGTGCACGGTGAACTTTTAACCTCTATATGTGAAAAAGAGCTCACAATGATCAGCTGAGATCACATTCAAAGAAGCATAAACAGTTGAGTGGAACAGCTTAGTTGTGTACAAGGTATTACAAGATTTCTGGTAGATCCATGCAAGATAAATCACTCTCTACTTTTGTTAGGCAGCCCTACCATTCAAACTAAACCTAGTCTCAGTTCATTTACTGCTTCATCTCCAGGATCTGACATCATGCTTTGTCTCAATAAACTGAATCATCCACAACAGTTCAGCTGAATAGCACCACAAGGCCAATTCAAGTCTTTTGCATTTTTATTTTTGTTTTATACCTCACTGCTTACTGTTAAAATATTTTAATATTTTTCCATTCAGTGTTCATACATGTGGAGCTCTGAGTAGTCTTTACTAAAAGCAGATGATAGCAGCTACTGAGTTCATATTTCAATCACAATCATCCACATGACAAGAGATTAAAATCCATTCAATGATGAAGACCAGGTGACTGAAAGCGCTGGTAAAGGCTATCAAGGGCACTTTGAGTTGTTCAGTGAGGCTCTGTTTAATGTGCTGGATTACTGTGATTCTTATTTTCTGAATAGGCATGATGCCTAAAAACTCTTCAGTTGTTATTTTGCTCCTTTACTGTGTTTTCATTAGCACTATTAATTATTATTAGCGTGCTGATCTACAGGGGCCAGTGTAGGCCTTGGGCTCACATCATGGACACCAAATATTTTAAAGCTGTAGAATTGATTCACTCAGTATGCATGGTATCTAAGACATGCTCTTGGCCCCAGAAACCGTTCTCTGTCAGTCAGGTAATGCTGTACCTCACTGACTGACAGTTATGTTGTACTCAATTTAACTGACACTCAAACCACTCGTGAAGGACATAGACAGTGTTTTTGTGTTTAGAAACTCCACTTCAGTAAGTACACCTGTACAACTGCTTGTTAATGCAAATATCTATTCAGCCAATCACAGTGCACTAACGCTGTGTATTTAGGCATGTACACATGGTTAAGACAACCCGCTGAAGTTCAAAATGAGCATCACAATGGGGACGAAAGGTAAATTGCATGACTTTGAATGTGACATGGTTGTTGGTGCCAGATGGGATGATCCGAGTATTTCAGAAACTGCTGATCTACTGGAATTTTCCCACCCAATCATCTCCGAAGTTTACAGAGAATGGTCTGAAAAAGAAAAAATATGCAGTGAACGGCAGTTCTCTACGTAAAAATGCCCTGTTGATCAGCTCAGAGGAGAATGGTCAGACTGCTCTGAGGTGATAGGAAGGCAACAGTAACTCAATAACCACTTGCTGCAACCAAGGTATGCAGAAGAGCATCTCTAAATACACAACGCAGTGAACCTTGAAGCAGATGGGATACAGCAGCAGAAGAGCACACTGGTGAATTGTAGCCTCAGTTTTCTGCATGGTCTTCAGCTGATGAGCAATTGAATATTGTTTAAATGCTACAGTCTAAATAAAGCGCTGTTGCTGACCATGTCCATCCCTTTATGACCACAGTGTATCCATCTCCTGTTGCATGCTTCCAGCATGATAATGTGTGCATGTCACAAAGCTCAAATCATCTCATCTTTCTTGAACATTAAAAAATGAGTTCACTGTCCTCAAATGGCCCCCACAGTCACCAGATCCCAGTCCACCTTTGGGATGTGGTGGAACAGAAGATTCACATCATGGATGTGCAGCTGACAAATCTGCAGCAACTGTGTGATGCTGTCACATCAAAATGGATCAAAATCTCTGAGGAATGTTTCCAGCACATTGTTGAATCTGTGCCACAAAGATTTGAGGCAGTTCTGAAAGCAAAAGGCTGTAACTTCTGAAGTGTCTGGTGAATGTGTAACAATTTAATGTATCCAATTTTTTTGTGGATTCCTTGGTGCTACATACGCTTGTTAGACAAGGCCTACACTGGCCCCTGTAGAAACTCAGAGACAACCTACCTATACAGAAGAAATGTGGCATATTCTCCATACAATCCATGTGCCAAACACCTTAAAAACTGTGTGCAAATGTGCTGAGAACAACATTTTAAAAAAATCACACTAATTCCATAAGTGAATTCTTATTAGTTTACTGTACTTTGTAGAGTAAACTGATTTTTTTAATACACATATTTTTTTTTTTAATTTGGAGTTTAGGGGGAGTTTAAACATGCAAGGTATTTTCAGAAGTGTGTTTGTAATTTTAAGCCAAGCGTTTAGGGAAATGAGACTCTAATAGATCAAGTCTCAGAGTGGTCATGTATTCTGTTGTGTGAAGTCTTAAGGCTACAGCATCAGAAAAACTACTTTCAGGTTTTTGAAGTTACATCAGTGGCTGCAAACTAAAGCAATGTAACAATGTAATTAAATGCAAATAAAGTAATCAAAAACTTAAACAAAATGAGAGGCATCAGAAGCCTGTATGTTTCAGACAGACTACAGCTAATGCTGCTTCACGATCCTTCATGCTATTCAGTGAGTGAGGGCACGGAGCAGCTCCCACTGGGTGCTGGCCTGTTCTCTGAGTGCAGTCCCCATTATGTAGGCACAAAAGGGGACAGAAAGCTTCACCCAGCTAAAATCTCTCCAGTGCCTGAATCTGGAGCGTACGTGTCCGTGAGCAACATTTGCTCATTTTTATGTGTCCACAGGGCCCTGGTGTTGCCCTTGAACATCCTTAAAGACTTTGACCCAAACTTACCAAGTTTCACTTTATTACCCCGACATGTGCTCAATATAGGATACAAGGAGGGCCCAGGATTACTGAGTGTTAAGAATGAAATTTTTCAGATATTGATGTTCATTTTGGAAAAATTAATTTATCCAACTCAAATAAGCTTTCAATCAGTGATAATAGAAAGAACTCTTCACACAGATGATGCACTCTAACTAGCAGTGAAGGAGCATCCTTGGGACTAATAAGTACAGACAAATCAGTGGGATGAAAGTGTGTATTTGGTCGATTAAGCCTGCAGACAAGCTCATTATAAGCAAAAATAAAAGAAAGAACACCAAGAGGACGCACAATGGCACTCTTCCACACATGCAGGCAGAACATACTGAGTGTTTTGTGTCAAAAAAGAACTCAATAAAAAGCTAAAGATCAGCTAAAAGCTTGCTGGAGTCCAGCAATTATATCTGCTAACAAATAACTTTTTTTTTATTTTTTAAACAAAATCAACTTGAGTTGAATTTTTAAGTCCACCACGGACTGTCTGCATTACAGCATGGAAAAAGGGTAAATCCCTGCCTTATTTAGATTCTGTCCCCTCACATCAAAGGTTAAAGAGCAAACATGCAATTTTGAAATCTGACAGCTAAAGCAATGTGTGATTCAGCTGGAATCAGTACCAGCAAAGGTATGACTCATCAGCATCGCCACAAGTCTGTTTATCAACACTTCCTCTCCTCTCCCACATCAAGGTGGCCTGCAACCACCTAACCCTGATATAATCCAATCAGTTTTACATCTGTTCCTGTATCTTCTCGTTAGTGGCCTTCATATTTGCCTTAGGGGCTTCACATCACACACCGGAATACCTACTTATCTTATTAATTTAACAAGAAAAATATAAGAAAATATGATGCAAAGCATCTGCACAAATATAATCTGGTAAGACAAAATGGCCTAATGTATCTGAAGTGCTTGCATCACAGCTGTAGCTTCATAAAAAAGAAATTTGGCAGACCCTCTGTCTGTATGAGGGCTAATCTGCCTGACAGACCACAAGCCTCATCTGCAGAGGGCAGACTCCATCTCCCCAAGCACAGTGGCGCTCTCTGCTGGTGAACAATAACACAAACTCCAAATTCATCTGAAGCCTATTAAAAGAAAACATTCATCTCTCTTTTGTGGCACTTTTTGACAATTTGCTTAAAAATGCAAAATCACAGTTTACAGCATAGTGTTGCTCAAAATCTCTGGGATTTTTTCCTCCAACTCCTTTGATAAGTAGTAATATTTATTCAAAATGGGTCGCAGTTTTTCAAAACTGGTTATCACCACCCCTCAACACACACACACACACACACACACACACACACACATTCACACACAAGCACTCTGTGATCTATAAGTTGTATAAAACATGTTAATGTCAGCCTTCCCTCAGTCAGCGCCTGACACCCAATACCTTTTTGTTTTTTCATTCTCCACCACCTGTTCTCAGCTGTCAGACAGTTCAGAGGGAGACTCTGTGGCCATCTTTGTGGAGGAACAACAGCTCTGTGACAAAGGCTTCCCAGCACTGCCCAGGGGACCCCAAATGTAGAGGCAGGTAGGTCCTTATTTCAATTAGGGTTTGACTTTAAGCTTAAGCACAGAAGAGATTAGTCAATCCTAGAACAGCAACATCAGGCATTTACTTTTTGTGTATTTATATAGTCTATATCCACTCATTTGTTGGGTACCATTGCTTTATCTATTTATAGGGTTGCAAGGACATTACTTCAGTGCCCGCTGGGAAATGTCATGCAAGACATAAGGGCTTCACAGTATTCCTTTGTAAATGTTAAGGTCAGGAAACTGCTTCAATTTAATGCAAAAGTGGCAAAGTTGACCTTTTACTCATATCACTTTGTGCAATCAATCCCAGTGAGACATCAGAATTTTTCTATAGGACAAAGAATACTGATAAGAACAGCTATGATGAGTCTGTGAGCCAATGAATTATCTTGTATTCAGAAGTTAAGAAATGGCAAGAACATCCTCTTTGTGCAATATCTATATGTCTGCCTAAACATTAAAACTTAAACTTTGTTGTTTTATGTTTTTATTAGTTACTTCCATGTTTCTTTTCCTCCATCTCTCTCAGGCAAGAAATGGAAGAAAGCTATGAAACATTTGAAGAGGAGTTATGGCCACCAAGAGCAGATCCTCCTCCACAGAAGCCTGTTAGGCAGATCCGCAAACCAGGTGGTGACACACACACACACACAAACACACACACACACTGAATCGTTAATGACTGTGCATAAATGACTTCTTCCATTGCAAATACAGTATATGCCGTACAACTCTATAAATACTAGAGAAGAGCAGCATAGGGTGCCACTGAAATATGACTCTGTGGAAAGCAACACAGTGATAATGAGCCATAGCCATGCTGGATGGATCATTTCTCAGTGCAGTGGGGTGCATTTAGCTTATTTCCACAAAAATCACATCTTGTGAGACATAGTTTTAAAAAAAAAAATAGTCAAGAAAATATCATATTCATAATAATATATATATATTTTACCAGTCAAATGTCTGAACACAGTCATCCCTTTATATACACACACACACACACACACATATATATATATATATATATATATATATATATTCATTTATATATATATACATATACACATACACACACATATGTGGTGTTTATGGAAACTTTTTGTGGACAAAATTTTCCAGACTCCCTCAAAATCCTTACACAGTTTAGCTGGTTTGGTCTTGACAGTGTAGACCGACTCAAATCATTCTCCATGTGTGCCGGCTGACTAACAAACCAGGCTACCAAATAGCAGCTGCAGTTTGCTGCACCTTGAAAGAAAGTGAATTCATGACAGTTTTGATTATAACACTCATATCTGAGCTTGTGCTGGGCTAAAAATAATGTGGAAGGGAGCAATGGAGGCACGGGATTCACCCCAGTCCCTGACTTTTCATCTAGTACCATGTTAAGGTTGATATTTTTGATTTTGTGTGAAACGGGGTGCAGTAACTTTCTTTCTCTAGCACCATCATGAGGTTTTCATTTGTTCTTTCATTGGTTAATGATCAAGCGCATCAACCTCAGCCTGAACTTTGTGCTAAGTGCATGTTAGACTAAGATGGGAAACATAGTATAGGAAGCATACAGTAAGATCAATGTGAGCCAGTCAGCACATTCATGTCAGTGTTTCGCTCAAAGCAGAACTGTGCCAATATGTGGCATCACAGAGCTCCCAGCATGGCTGCAGTCTCTCCAACCAAAATATTATTGTTCACAGATGACTTGTATTTTGTTTACAGTGGAGTTAATAAAATGAAAAGCATGTGGTCAGCCAAGATAAATGTATGAATATATGTTAATAGATGTAAACAAATACATTCCAGATTGAGTACATGGCTGTTTGGGGTTTTGTTTTTGTAATGGTGTACAATATCACCCTTCATTAAATCTCCATCTGTCCGTTCCAGAAATGTACGCTACCAAAAAAATCAGAGAGGTGAGTTGGAAAACAACCAACATTAACAAGCTGATACTGAGCTTACACCGCTTATGACTTTTTTCTACTAACCTTCACATTGTTCTTTACCAGGAAATGGCTCCAGCTCCGCAGCAGTCAACAGCAGAACCCAAGACTTTACCCAGAGTGGTCAGCGTCCCCAAAGCAAGTGAGTCCCATCTTTCTCCTCTACCTTTGTCCTCTTATGCCTGCTTGCCACTTGCATCCCATTAACTTCTTCTTTCTTTCAGCATCCTTGCACAAAAGCTTGTCCATCCAGAATCTGACACAGATCGAAACCCCGTGGGAGAATGTCACCCTAAACCGCTGTTTGTTTGTGGCCATTACCATCCTGGTGATCACCTCAGGTTTTCAGAGACTTCATGGCAAGTAAACTAGTGAACAAAAGTGAAATCTCAGGTACAAAAATAGCACATCTGTTATGAGTAAGTGATCCCTTCTTATAACCAAAATAGAAACCTTACGTGGTCAGCGGGCAGCTGAAGAAGAGGAGGAAGAAGCTGGACTGACAATGAGGCAATCAGGCTCAATGCGACACAGGGGGCAGCCGCCAGAGGTAAACTCGTGATTAAAAATGATTTCACTGATCAAATAATGAGATGAACAGCTGAACACTTGGTTTTACTTGGTTTTCTCCCCCTTGCAGCCTGAAACATCTCTGTGGGAAGTTGTGTTTTGGTGGCTGCCTGACTTTGATGAAGAGGAAGAAGAGGAAGAGGACGATGGAGAGGTCAAAAGAGGAAAACCCAAGAGAGGAGCAACAGCAGGAGGATTAAGAGGTCTGAGAAACAAGCCGCTGCCAGATAAGAAACTCATGAAGCGAAGAGATGGGAAATTAAAGGATAGGAGAGCCAAGAAAACCAGGGATGAAGAACTCAAATACAAGAAAGAAAGAGCCAAAAAAGACGATCCTGAAGACGCAGGAGATGAAGATGGAAATGAGGAGGCAGTTGCTAAGGAAAATAAAAAATTAGAGGAAAGGAAAGAAAAGCATCAAAAAGGATGATACTTTCACTGCAGCAAATCTGGTAGAAGCGATGATCCCAACAGCTGATTTGTTTGTTATTAAAGGGTGGCGAATTCTGAGCCTTTAAGTGTTCTTGCAATTAAATGGCATGACACAATTTATAGTACTGTTAATAGATTTGTGTTGTGATTTGATGTTTTAACTACTTTATCTGAAATGTGGTAATTTTGTTATCCAACTTTTTTCTTTTTAATCCAACTTTTTTCTGGTTCTGGAAAGTGGCATTGAATAAATTATCAAATCAAATGTCACCAATGTGTAGCTAGAAGAAACTTAACATGTCCATCAGATCAAGGCTGAGCTTTATCAAGAATGTGTCCAGTTTAGTCTGTTATATTGCTCTTAGAGCCACTTTGAAGAGCCCAGTTAATGACCGTCTCCTCAGCAAATCCAAGTTTTCACCCTGATCAGCAACCCTGAGCTTCAACATTTAAAGAACAGTCAAACATTTTTGGTGTGATGTCTTTGTAAAATCAGAATCACAGAAGACAAATACTTTCTGTTTCTCCATAACATTTAATTACAAAACCATAATCCTAAATTACAAGCTTCCACTCATACCTCCATATCCAGAACGTGAATATCAATACAAAAGAATATGGTCATATTAATGATGCTGCAGTAACAAATGGTCCTGCACATTTTAAACCAAACAAATGCTGAAAATCTAATAAACGTGAGCTTTAAACATTTGTAGAAATAATAAAACTAAATATCACTGCAGTATGTAAAAGAAGGACACTGCAGACAGGCAGAGCAGTGTGACTGCACACATGCCAGAAACCAAAAAAAAAAAAATCACTTAAAACAGCTCATTGATAAGGGGTCAATTATTAACCATTGTAAGGCCCTCTGGAGGGGGTGGCCTCATCGGCATGGGAGGCATGGGCATCTGTGGGGGCATCTGGGGGGCTCCTGGGGCACCAGGCGGGAGAGGAGGTACAGGCATTCCACCTGGTGGGGGAGGGGGTAGAGTGTCATTTGCCGGGTGATCGCCACTCATAAGAGGAGGAGGACGCTTTACGGTGGCAGCAGGTGCTGGACCGCTTGACTGGGGAATAGCTTTCTCCATTTTGAAGTGGAACTGTAGGAAAAACTGGACAGAAAAATAACAAAAGAATGATTAAAAAATATTACCACTGCTAGAAAATAGCTTTAGGATAACTAATACAGTTTCCACAAGTGTAATGCAAACACCTGGAATTTTTTTTTACAAGGATTTTTAAGATGATTTTTCTAGCATATAAAACTAGTAAGGATACCACTTTCTTTCTTGGCCCACTGTTCCTATCAACTGTTTTTTTTTGTTGTTGTTGTTTTTTAATTTATTTATGCATAACAGCTTGAACTATAAAGAAGTTCAAGAGATCATTTTGCCTTCAGTTGCTGGGCTGGCATTCACCCATGTGTGTACACTAATTAGATTAGGCCACATGCAAATGAGGTAAACAATGATTCAGAGCACTCTCTCTCTCTGGTATACACTATATGATTTTCTTTTCATGCTGATAGAAGAGAAAAATTATCAAGGTGTCCAACTCACCAACAAGAGTTTGTCCACACAGAAATAGGAGGAAAATCTGCACCTCTGTATGCCTGTTTTGTTCTACCCCTTGCAATGGTCCTGGCTGCTGGGCCCATTAACTGTACTAATAGATACTCTGTAATATAGTTAAGTACCTGTTTAGTTTCTTTGTTCCAGTGGGTCCAGAAGCGGTTTTCTGCTTTATCAATTTCTCTGCTGGGTACCTAAAACAGCAAACATCTTAGTGTTTCATGAGGTCAAAACAAACCATTATAAGGGAAGAGAAATTGCAGGTTCCTCTCACCTTGAAGGCAATGGTCTCATATGGTTCAGCAGCAAACAGCAGGTACTGCCAGCGACGATCGGGAGGCTCAATACGCTGCTCATAAGCAGACATGAAACGATGCCTAGGTCCAATTCCTTCAGCAATCTCTGGATAGTCAATCTGATAGGCGGAGAAAAGAAGACAGGTCAGTAACATGTAGCCATTAGTGTTGCAGTAAAAAACTTTGAAAGTTAGAGCATGAGGTTATCAATTATCATAAAGATAGCTGTGCATTTAGCTCTGTTTTAAAATACACAAATCCCAATTTATCTGCTTGGCTTCTAATCACAACAAAACACAAAAGGGTATTGGATTGTGCATGTTTTTACTGAACATACATACCTGGAAAAGTAAAGACTGCTGTCCAGTCTCTGGATCCCTCTGTTTTGTCACTGTGAAGAATTAAAAAAATTTTTAATTTAATTTAAAATAAATTTTGCAGAGAAACTACTATTATTAACCAGTGACTGCCCTGGAATAAAACAACACAACCTGCTTACCTTTGTATCCTGGTCGACCAATTTTGACAAACTTCTTGACCTCAACTTTCACTTTGGCTGGAGCTGGTTGAGCAGGAGCTTCTTTTGCCTCTTTTGCTGCCCTCCGTGCTCTGAAAAACAAAAGGCATTAAGGTTTTAAACAGGTAATAAACACACTAGACACCTTTGGCTCAAGTGAGAAACCACCTGCTGTTGCTGCACCCAGCAAAGCAAAAAACAGCCGAATTCCTCAATTAAAGAACATTTTGAGTGATAGCTGCTGAGTTTGAGATGGGGTGAGTCCACCCACTCTAAAAGAAAGATCCTTCAGTTCTACACAAATCTTGCATGTGTAAGGTTTCCTTCAAAATGACACATTTCTCACTCATTTGTGTTAAAGCTGCAGCTTTAATTAAACCAAAACATAATAAAGTAACAGTTCTTGCACTTCCCCAATGTGTGGACTTACAAGTTGGTCTGATGTTTCTTTCCTTGTGTGTGAGCCAAGTAGCTTCCCTGAAATATAGAAGACAGAAGTCTGTTATTTTTCTTTCCAAACAAAACACCCAGATAACAACAAATAAAATCAAATTCAATCAACTGAGAACATTCTCAGTGTGTCCCTTACCTCATTGTTGTGAAGTGTCAGACAAAGTTTGCACTCGTATGATCCTAAATGATTCTTCATAAAGTAAGGATCTTTGTTGATGTCAATGGTCTCCAGCGCCAGCTGACGTAACCGTTCTCGCCTGTCACGGTTACTCTCAGAGGCTGATGCCACCCCTCCACTCCCCGTCTTCCCTCCAGCTCGATGCTGGAAATCCATTTTTGTAAAATGCTGGACTCAAACAGACACACCTCAGTGGACAACTACTCTAAAGAGATCCCTCCTGATTACCTGTGGAAAAATAAGAAACTGTTGCCAAAGATGGGTAAAAAAAAAATAACCTCTAGACTCCAGAGTTGTAGCACAACATGACAACATGTGTGTCGTTACATTATCACTTGTGTGTAGTCTAAGGCACTAACCTGAGAAGATTTTTATTGCTCAAATGTGTAAGTACTTAATAATATTAATGGATAACACAACCTGCTTAAAAAACACCTCATCACCATCATAATAACCCTCTAGAGCAAAAACTCGCGATGCTAACAACATTCTTACAAAGGCTCGACATGAATACAGAGAAGTAAGGCCAAAACAGCAGTTATTTAGGGGGGTATTTCTAATTTATCTGAGCTAATTTACCACCGTACAAAAGAAAGAATCTTCCCATTTTCACAAGACTGCTAAATGGCTCCTACAACATCCAGCTAGCTGTAGCGTGTTAGCATACAATAGCAGCCGAATGCGCCGGGAAGCTTAATGTTAAGCTAACGACGCTACCAGCTAGTAATGAACAGCTTTTAACAAACACTAATGATTAAAGTATACGTTTGGTCCCCACACTGGTTAGTTACACGATAAAACGTTTAAAGATACTACAATCAGATCACTTTGATAAAACTCACCAGCTCCACAACGACCGCAACGCGTTTCCTTGATTGGCAGTTGCGCATGCGCGTGAATTATTTCCCTCGGGTTTTGGTGGTAAAAAAGCTACGAGTGTGTTACTGCCACCTGCTGGGCTGGCTCTCCAGCCCACAGACGGCTGGACCGACAGTCCAGGTCATTAAAAATGCTTATTTTTCACACTTACATTTTTTTTTAGTTTCAGAGAGTTATAGAGAAAGGCACCTCAAGCTGTTTGTTTGAAACTTTGTGTAGTAAGCATTTATGCCAAAGAGTAATTATTTAATTGCATTATTGCTAAAGTGCATATTCAAACATGTTCAGCAATGAACCCATTCTCCTGTAATTGCCTTAATAATGTTTTAACAACACAATCTTAACTTTATGACTTCACCGCAGCACAAATCAAGACTCTTCAGATCAGATATTTTAACAATACTCTACTGAATTTTGGTGAGCTCACATCAGCTGTAGCATCAGTTTTCTGCTCTTAGCTGACATGAGTGGCACCCACTGTGGTTTTCTGCTGCTGTTGCTCATCTGCTTCAAGATTCAACATGTTGTGCATTCAGAGATGCTCTTCTGCATACCTTGAGTGGTTAATGAGTGATTATTTGAGTTACTGTTGCCTTGCTGTCATTTTGAAGCAGTTTGTCAATTTTCCTCTGACCTCTGGCATCAACAAGGCATTTTCACACAGAGAACTGCCACTCACTGGATATTTTCTCTTTTCTGGACCATTCTCTGTAATCCCTAGAGATGGCTTTGTGGGAAAATGCCAGAAGATCAGCAGTTTTTGAAATACTCAGATCAGCACCAACTTCAGTGCCTCATTCAGTGTCACTTAAATCACCTTTCTTCCTCACTCTAACGCTCAGTTTGAACTTCAGCAGGTTGTCTTGACCAAGTCTATGTGCTTAAATTCCTAAATGGCAAATGCCTTGTTTGCATTAACAAACAGTTGAAAAGGTGTACCTATTAAAATGGCTTGTGAGATTACGTTATCCTGGAAACCAAAGGCGAACAGTTAGGTTAACCAGATGAAGCTGGGGCCTGTGTTTCCGGAGTAAACAGGAAACATCCAAATGAGTCCTGCTAGGCAGTGTGAAACGTCAGTGTTACTTTGACCTGTAGAGGGCAGTAACACGCCTGAAGAGAAAAGGAAGAAGAAGGGCTCCGTAGTGGTGAGGTGTGTCAGCCCCTGTTAGAGGTGTGTGTTTGACATAAAGTCCAGCGCTGTTGGTTTTTTTTTTGACCGTAGAGATGATCAAACGCAGTCTGTCAAATTTCGAGGACGCCAGATAGCGAAACAGCGACGCGGACTCAGCTGTGCATACAGTACAATCCCTAAACCGTGCTACCGTTAGACAGCCCGTGTACTATGCTTTCGATTTTTGGGGGGACGGGTCATTTTTAGCCTGCGTGTGTCCGTCTGTCTGTCCAACCTGTGTGTGTGTGTGTGTGTGTGTGTACGCGATGCGTTTCAACGAGAAGGAGCTGGTGTTACTGAGTCGCCAGCCCTCAGAGAGAGCAGCTGAACTGGGGATGAGAGGGCCCAAGAAAGGAGACGGTAAGGACGCTCATTTAGACGCACTTCCGTTTCATGTTTGTGGGACAGCAGCTGATGTCGGGATCAGATATTTACTCATGATTTTCTCTGTAGAGTTCCTGCTACAGCGGCGCTGCTCTGTGTTTGTTGTGGAGACGAATTTCTCAATGTGACTTCCCTTTTTGTTACTTTACAGTTATAAAGAAGAGGTTAGTGAAACTCGTGGTCAACTTCCTCTTTTATTTCCGGACTGATGAGGAAGAGGTCAGTATGGTTGTTGTCACAGCATTTTTTTTTGTTGATAAATTGCATGAATTCATGGTAAAGGGGGGAAAACAGTCAATCAAAATTAACAGTCTTTATTTGGCAGCCAATTGGAGCTTTGCTGCTGGAGCAGTGTAGGGTGGAGAGGGAGGACAGCCAGACTTTCTCTATTGGTAAGCCACAACATCCTCAGACTTACAGTTAGATTCATAAGTGACAGATTTTTCTTTTTTATAGTTTTGCCTCTGTACACCACCACAGTGCTTTTTACATCAAACAATCAGCATGTGATTGACGTGCAGACTTTCTGCTTTAATTGGAGGGTTTTAACAACAGTATTACACCAACTGTTTAGAAATTACAGCCATTTTTCTACACAGTCCCTCATTTTCCAAGCCTATAAAGTAATTGGACAAACTAACATAATTTTTAAATATAAGCATTGTTTGTAATCCTCACTAAAATCATTTGCAGACAGTGTCTGAAGTCATGGATATGCTGTGTTTCCTTCTTTGAGATGCTCTTCCAGGTCTTTACTGCAGCCAGCTTCAGTTGCTGCTTGTCTGTGGGTCTCTCTGCCTTCAGATTTGTGTTATTGGGTTGAGATCAGGTGACTGACTTGGGTATTGTAGAATATCCCATTTCTTTGGCTTAAGATGCCCTCATATTTCTATCAGCAATAACACTATATTGCCAGAAGTATTTGCTCGTCTGCCTACACATGTATATGAACTCCCATTCATTATCTATATGGTCTGATATTATGTCACTAATCCTTTGCAGCTATAACAGCTTCAACTCTTCTGGGAAAGCTTTCACAAGGTTTAGGGGTGTGTTTATGGGAATCTTTGACCAAGTGTATTTGTGAGGTCAGATGCTGATGATGTACAAGAAGGCCTGGCTCACAGTCTTTGCTCTAATTCATCCCAAAGTTGCTCTCTTGGGTTGAGGTCAGGACTCAGTGCAGGCCAGTCAAATTCTTCCCATCCCCAAACTGTTCCCACAAATGTCTTGGTATGCTGAAGCATTAAGAGTTCCTTTCACTGGAACTAAGGAGCCTGCTTTATACCACTGCATCTAATGCTTTGCATTGCACTTGGTGATGTAAGGCTTGGATGCAGCTGCTCAGCCATGGAAACCCATTCCATGAAGCTCTCTATGCACTGTTCTTGAGCTGATCTGAAGGCCACGTGAAGTTTGGAGGTCTGTAGAGATTGACTGCAGAAAGTTGGTGACCTCTGCACACTATGCACCCCAGCATCCACTGACCCCACTCTGTGATTTTTATATGGCCTACCACTTCGTGGCTGATTTTCTGTCATTTCCATTTGCTTCCACTTTGTTATAATACCACTAACACTTGACTGTGGAATATTTAGTAGTGAGGAAATTTCATGACTGGTCTTGTTGCACAGGTAGCATCCTCTCACAGTACCATGCTGGAATTCACTAAGCTCCTGAGAGCGACCTATTCTTCTACAAATGTTTGTAGAAGCAGTCTGCATGCCTAGGTGCTCGATTTTATACACCTGTGGCCATGGAAGTGACTGGAACACCTGAATTCAATTATTTGGATGGGTTAGTGAATACTTTTGGCTGTACAGTATACGTCATCAATAAAAACTAGTGACCCAGTTCTACTGGCAGCCATACATGCCCATGACATTGCCACCATGTTTGACAGATGATGTGGCATGCTTGGATCATGAGCTTTTTCTTTTCTCCTTTATAGTTTTGTCTGTCCGTTATTTTGGAATAAATAAATCTTGTTTTCATCTGTTCAAAGATCTTTTTTTTCCCATAATGGTGCAAGCTCTTCAGATGTTTTCAGGCAAAGTCTAATCTGTCCTTCCTGTCCTTGAGTGTAGTCAGTGTTTTGCACTTTGTTGTAAGCTCCCTGTATTTTCATTCACGAAAGCATCACTTTACTGCAGACTTTGACAATAATACACCTGCTTCGTGAGAGTGTTCTTGACTTGATTGGATATTGTGAAGTTGTTTATCTTAACTATGGAAATAATTCTGTCATCAAGTCTTTTAGTTGTCTCCTGTGCTCTTTTTAGGCCTTTTGATGTTTCTGAGCTGGCCAAAGCATTCCTTCTTTTTAACAATGAACCAGATTGTTGATTTGGTCACTCCTGCAGTTTCTGTCTCTGATGGGTTTATTTTGGTTTTTAAGTCTCCTTCACCTGCATCGACATCTTTTGTAATCAACTCCAGATTTTTTATCTGCTTATTTTGTTATGGAATAACAAGGAAACAGGACACACCTGGTCATGAAACCACTTGTCAGTCAATTGTCCAGTTACTTTGGAGCCTCTTAAAATGGAGGACTGGGAATAAAAATAGCTGTAATTCCTAAACAGGTAATTTAGTACTTTTCTTTTTTTTTTTGGCCTTTTGAGGCTTTATTTGATAGTTATTTTGCAATGGAGAGAGACAGGAAAGCGGGAGGAGAGATTAGAGGGGGGAAGGCGCGCAGTAAATGGCGACTAGGTCAGGACTAACACTGCCACGCGGCATATGTGGTCGCCCGCTCAACCACTGAGCCACCCTGGCACCCTTGATTTGGTACTTTTGTTAAATACCTTGAATTAAAGCTGAATGTATGCACTTCAATCACATCTTGATTGTTTAATGAATAAACTGTGGTGGTATATATTAAACTACAAAAAAAATTGTCTTAGTCCAAAAACTAAGGGACCTAACTGTATGTCTCACTCTGACTAATCTACACTTTCTCACCTGCTGTCTGCTTCTTAGAGTCTCACAGTTTCTCTTTGTGCAGTTCCTCTTTGTGTTTCTGATCTCTAATGCTTTGTTTGTTGTAGCATTTCTGGATGAAGCAGAGAGGAAGTACATGTTTGAATGTGATACTGAAGCGCAGTGTGGGGAGTGGATAGAGTCCATTATCCAAGCGAGGTAGGACTTTTTTTTTTTCTTTCTTATTCCAGCAGGCACAAAGGCTTATAGATGCTTTGGAAAACTGTCAGTAAATGATTAATAAAGAAAGAAATAAACTCAAATCAGTCTTTAAAACCAAATTTATTATGTTGATCCGGTTATCAAATTAAAAACCCACAAAGGTCAAAACACACTCACTGGGTATTTTGATAGTTACACGTTAAACTGATCGTTAAAGCAAATATTTAATCGGCCAATCACGTGATAGAAACTCACTGCATGTAAGCACAGTCAAGGTGATCTGATGAAGTTTAATAAGCATGGGGTAGGGGTTAGCTGTATATTCATATGTATGTACTGATAGGTAAGCTGATAGGTTACATCTAGTACTGCTACTGCAGGTATTCATAAAGTCTAAAAGAACTGCATTTTGTCTGTGTTGTTCCAACTTAATAACTGAATAATGAAAACCTGTGTTCTGTCCAGCTGAATATGGTTACACAACTATGCTGTCTATCTGTGCTATTTGAACAGTACAGGTAGAACAAGTGGCACCTCACATTGTAACAGAGTAACACACTCACATGGGTGAAACCGTCACAAATGAATGATTTTGCTGTTTCCAGACGCATGGTGTTAGAAATGTGACTGTTAAACAGCTTCAGTCTAATCCATTACAGCTCTAGCATCTTGTTTTAAATCTTACTGGGAATACATAATGCTCCCAAACAGCAGAAGATATCCGAGGAGGATCATAGCGCTCTAGCGTTTCCTCTGAGCTTCAGTGTTTCTGCCAGAAAAGTTGTCATATCTGGCAGCTGTGGCGTAGGGTACAATTTAATGCCGCACTTGATTAATCTATCTGCTATAACGCTAATTGAGTTGTAGCTCAGACAGACCTGCTGGGCTTCATATGAGCAGACAGGCGGAGAGACAGACCCGAGACACACCAAGTTCATTTCCCACAAAAGTAAAAATAAATAAATAATACACTTTATTTGTATAGTGCTTTTAAAAATAGTTTACAAAGTGTTTTGAAAGAAGTGCCAAAGCAAAAAAAACTCAAAGGGTATACAGCCATTAAAGTCACAAAAACACACACACATATTTCAAAAAGCATAAAAATATTTAAAAAAATAATGAAAGACTGGAGCAAGCCTACTAAAGGATAATAACCAGAAAATAAAAGGCAACATATATAATAGAATCACTTGATAAAATGGTAAATAGACTAGCACCTTTTCACTCAGTTGAGCACTCAGTCTACAGCATTTTTGTCTGTGCCTAAGCACTTCTAACAGTCACACACTCACATTCTGATGTAGGGGCAGCTTGAGGTTTCAGTCTCTCAGAAGGTTAAGGATTAATCCACTGACCTGATTGGTAGACAACACACTCTACAACCTGAGCCACAGTCCAGGTGGTGGCCTAGGTGAATCGACTTAAAAGCAGGTCTATAGAAATTAGTTTTAAGAAGTGATTTAAAGGGAGTCGGTGATTCTGCAAGCCTGATGTCCTCAGGAAGTTCATTGCCAAGGGGCAGTGATGACAAAAGCACAGTCACAGCCAGAATAACCCCACCTGCAAACAAGCTCACATGGGGTCTGTAGTTCTGATATGTACTGTGGGCCCAAACCCAGATGAGCTTTAAAAGTAATCAGTAAAATCTTAAAATAATTCTAAAACATGCAGGAAACCAGTAGAGAGGAACCCGGATAGGGGTCATATGATGCTGACTGTTAAAACCAGTAAGATTGTTTACATAAAGCAGACAAAACAAAAGCAGACACAAGTCAGCTGAACAGGTAAAAAACATAAAGCAACAAAATTTGCCTGTCTCCCCCCCCCCGCTTTAACTTCTTAATCATTTAATCAGTTTTTACAGCAACTGTACCAATAATGTAATCATACCAACAATATTAATAAGATAAAATATATTTTTTAAAAATCAACAAAGCAAAACTTTGTATTTTCTTATTGCATGTGGTATGAAAGGTTTCTTGTATCTGTCCATCAGGCATCAGAGTGTAACATTTACCAGTGTGTGGCAGGAGGTTAACTTAGACCAGGCAGACTGCTGGGTTTGTAATACACTGTTGGAAACTTTGCGATTTCCTACCCTAGCTAGCGCCAGCAGTCAATAAGCAACACACAATTGAAATGTTCCTGTGCAACGCTTTAATTTTCCCTCTGTGGCAAAATGTTGGCAGCCGGTGACTTGCACTGAAAGGGTGGCCCAGAAATGTTCAATCATAAGTATCTTTAATGTTACGAGCCTAGTTGCAGCTCTGATCTTTACTGTATTTGTTGAACATTATTTCTCCCTAAATGTCAAGTTAATTTGTTGTCTAATCTCTTGCAGTTATGAGTTCATGAGGAAGAATCTTATATTCTATCGAACAGAAATCCACAGGCTCACAGGGAAGGTGAGACCCCTCACAGCAGCACGTCAGTGCGCTAAATGCCACACAGATGGTGCTTCTAATCAGCAGCGTTCATACTGTGGGAGGGTTACAGTGTGGTTTGGAGTTCATATTATCATCACCATCAATAGCAGACAGACTGGTAGATAAATGAAGCAAGATAGTTTAGGTTCTGCTTGGCAATGTTGCGCTCTCTCTGCTGCTAAGATTCATGTAATCAACTCTGTGGAATTTCATTATGACTCTCAAAGCACACGACAAAGCATGCTTGATAAAGCTCAATTAGCGATGTGTCTCTAGAAACAATTTCCTAGTTACTCAGGATGACACACAGGCTGCAACAGCCTTCATTTGCTTTCCTCCCTGTGTTGTAGATCTGATTGTACGTATAATTATTCAGTGCAGTGAGAGTCGCGGCTGAAATCCCACTAACCTCTGGAGATCTCTGGAGTGTGTCTTTGAGAGTGATTTGTGTGAGCTAAGCATTTCATATAAAGTCTGATTCTGCTTCAAGAACAAGGAATTTGCTCTTTACACTGTTTCATTCACTGCCTGCTTTCTCCACAGGACCCCTTGGAGCAGTATGGTATATCAGATGAAGCTCGTTTCCAGGTCAGCAATGGCCGGCCGCCTATGGCTAGAGATACCTCCTCCCTGTAGACCAGCGTCCTGTGTTCAGACATAAGTTTTATTTTCATTATAGTTCACTCTGCCATTCCAGCACTCACTCCACACTCCAAACTGCAGCGTTATCATCCATGTTGCTGAGATCTTACTGCGCTTCATTTAATGTAGTCAGTGTTGCCTCAGACCTATGCAGATGTTACAGCCAGGTATCTGAGGTGATGCAATGCTATACCTGCTGCATCAGTGTCAGTCATTACAGGTAATGCAGTTCTTTGGACGAGTCAACACTGTCATATTTGTGATTTAGGGGCATTTTTACTTGCCTTTTCTGTCATTTTCAGCCTTAGATAATCAGTGGCCTGTATAAATGTTTTACTTTTTCTACTGTACATGCTGTACATTCAGGCAATGTGATTTTAAGAGCCTCTGATTGTGCTTAGGCTCTAGGAATGAATATGTCATATAAAAATATGTAAATCATTGTTTTAATGCACCCTTTTTTTTTGAAGAAGCTTACAGTTAATATCCTACCCTGGTTTTAAAAAAACCTTTGGCAGTATTCCTGCCCTGATTTGAACTGTTTGTCTTTAAAGTTGCTGAGTTGAGCCACATATTTTACTCAGTTTCTGTGAAAAAGACAAAGCTGTCAGCTGTCCAGATGTATATTTATCTTATGCCTCATTAGACTGTTTAGTTTTTTAAAAAATAGAATATGTTTGCACATGTTACTGGGTGTTAAGGACTTTTTCTTTTAGGGTAATTTACTTGATGAGCCTACTGTACCTTTTCTGTGGCACTTTGAATGAGATTCTTTTGGGTAAGCTGTTTGACCATGTGCTTAAAAACCAGGCTGCCAGCATGATTCGGGGGGGGGTCACTAACATTAGCAAAAATCTTTATTGGTTAAGAGTAACTGCATGTCATTGAATGCATCTTCATTTTTAATTTTTTGCACATAGAACTGTTTGTTTTTCGTTAATTACATCTGCTTCACTGGCATCTCTTTTTATACTAATAAAGCCATTTGCAAGATACTGTAAATTCATGCAGTGTGTCATCATTCTGTCAACCAAAAGTGAAAATGTGGTAACACAAAATATTTAAAAAAAAACAACTTTTAACTAATGTGTGACAGTGGCTACATCCATCATTTGTGTACAGTCATCAAAATAAAGGCCCGCTGGTGTTCTTAGTAAATTTTGGCCTGCCAGGCTATAGATGGACCCCCGTGTACACACCAAAATAAACAGACAGGCGCACTTCCACAGCTAGTACAGAATGAAGGAAAAAGGAAAGCTGTTTCTGAAGGCAGACAATTTCAGCTGAGGTGAAAGACTGGTGAGCCATCATCTTTCCCAGGTGTAAAGAAATGCCTGTGCATCCATCTTCCATGAGCCAACTTCTGTTGTCAAAGAACACAATTTGCTTTGGCATTTTGATGTTTGAATCCACACACCAGTAAAGGGGGAGCCATAGACAGAGGGCAGAAAGTCACTGAACTGATGAAACCCACTCTTTACAGTGTTGCTTCAGTTCATTGGGGTTTGTGGCCACTTGTTTATACACAGTTCTCATAAGGTCCCACCACAGCATTTTAGTGAGGTTGAGGTCTGTACTTTGACTGGGCCAATGTGACACCTTGATTCTTTTATTTTTCAGCCATTCTGTTGTAGATTTCAAGTAATAAAGTTCTTCATACCACAAGTGTTGCTGGAGCTTCAGTTTCTTTAGACTGTTGTTCTTTTGAGTACACTTTGGGAGTTGACGTTGTGCCAGAAATTACCTTTGTGTTTATTAGACAAGCCCAAATCATAACCCCTCCACCACCGTGCTTGACAGTTGATATGAGGTGTTAGTGCTGATATGCTGTGTTTGGTTTTCACAAAACATGGTGCTGTGCATTATGGCCAAACATCTCCACTTTGGTCTCATCTATTCAAATGACATTGTTCCAGAAGTCTTGTGGTTTGTTCCGATGCAACTCTGCAAACCTAAGTCATGCTGACATGTTCTGTTTAGAGAGAAGAGGCTTTCTCCTGGCAACCCTTCCAAACAAACCATACTTGTTCAGTCTTTTTTTAACTGGACTGTCATGAACTTTAATATTTAACATGCTAATTGAGGCCTATAGAGTCTGAGATTGAATGGTCCAAACTGGCAAACTGACAAAACTTCTGCTTTCATCAAGGTGCTCACAGTTGCTGATGATCACGTAATCAACTGCATTTGATTAGCAGCATGTGGCTCTACCTACCTTCTTAATTCCTATGGAAACAGTAAAGGTGTACTTAGTTTTTTACAGGTTTATATATATATATATATATATATATATATATATATATATATATATATATAAGTTTATTTACCTCATAACTAATATGCATGCTGGTGTTTGTCAGTTAGTCGTCAACAATCCATTTTATCAATAAATACAGTACCAGTCAGAAAAGTTTGGACACACTCACCCATTCATATCATGCCTGAAACAAACTTCCGGAGAATAAATGAAAGTTAACTAAACTGCTCAATAAATAAATAAATAAAGGAACTCATCAGATCTCAGTGGGGGAAAAAACATGCTGGATATCTATACTGATGGGGTAATGTGTTAGGAATGAAAGGATGCCACATTGTTTGATGGAAATGAAAATCATCAACCTACAGAGGACTGAATTCAAAGACATCACAGAAATCAAACTGAAAAATTGATGTGGCAAGTCAGTCCATTTTGCTGAAATTTCATTGCAGCAAATCAAAATGGTGTTCAGTAGTTTGTATGGCCCCAACGTGCTTGTATGCATGCCTGACAATGTCGGGGCATGCTCCTAATGGGAGATCTCCTCCCAGATCTAGACCAGGGCATCACTGCAAACCTATGGCAATGGCACATATCAGTGTGTCATTTTGGAGGAGCTGGACTGCAACCTCTGTAGGCTCCAGGTATCAATTCATGCTATCAGTAGTAACACTGAACCTAGACTAATGCAAAACTAATGAAAAAAAGAACAGAACAGCAGTCAGAAAAGATGAGGAGGGTACTCTGATTGAAAAGTAGTCCTTTACTTGTTTTGAGCAGTGTATATTATAATTGAAGTATATTGAATTACATTGAAACGAACTGAATTAATTCATATATACATCAATCCCTGATTTTTTTTTACTTCAGTAAATTGTATTTTGATGCTTTGGTATATTTTAGGAATTGTCAGGCAAATACAGCACCTCTGAATCTGAAAATTAAATGAATCTGAGAGCGCATCAATGCTGATGCTCGAAAATGAAATATTAAAATTACATTTTTCTTTCCTTTTTACGGCCTTTTTTTTTTTTTACCTTTTGACCTGTTGTCCTCTTTGACATGACCTATACTGCTACTTATTTTCAAACCGGTGCCACTTTGGTGTCGCTGGCACGCTTGTTAGCCTCCGTAACCGATTGTGCCGACAGCTGGAGAGACGCTGAGTAGGGACACGTTTCCTTAGCAACGCAGAATGTGATTCAAAAACAGCGACGTCACGCCTTTCCCGTGATGCTTAGCGAAGCTAGATTGAATGCTCGGCAGAAGAAAACATTTGTTTTTTGTGTGATTCGTTTTTAAGTGTAAAAAAAGCACAAAGCAAGACATTTCAACTGAAATAGAAAAGCGCTACGAGAGCTAATATAACAGCGCCAAAAGGGGAAGCGTTTACTGGGGGAAAGGTAGGTATTAATGCAAGAAACATCTTACGTCGGGTTACACAGCTGAGCTAGCGTTAGCATTAGCATAGCTGTATATACTGGGTGGTTAGATTATTTAAGATTTTTTAAAATTCATATTTCATTGATAGTCACCACAGACAGTAGTATTTTTGCTTAATGGGATATAAAAGTAAATGCCTACTGCTGGGTTGATTTTTAAAGTTATAAGGTGGAAGCGTTCATAAAGATAATTTAAGTGCTGTTAGCATGTCCACAGCCGCAGCTGATCGTAGGCACTCGTATGTCATTGTCATTTAATAACACATTTGTCCTCAGTTAGTAAGTGGGAGATGAAATTAAAGTAAAAGGCTCTACAATTTAACTAATGATCGGTTTGTCTTTGTAATTGTTTCGAAAGGATTTTTAATCAATGTGGATTTGTTGCCTAATTGATCAATACAAAACGGTTTCTCTTGGATCACTGTTCCGTGATCCAAGAGATCCGTGGCTGTTGGGTTTGTCGTTTCATAAGCGATGAGTTCAAAGCGTTTTAAATCAGCTGAATAGCAGGTTTGTTTATCTGACAACAAAGATGCCATGTATGCCGGTGTTTGACCGTTAGTCATCCACGGTGGATGACTAACGTTGTTAAATCCCATAAATGTGTTTGTTTTGGTTTCAAAAATATATACATTGGGCGCACTGTTGAAACGGTTAATCCTGTGCATTAAATTTATTGTGGTCTTGTCCTGTTCTCAGGCATCATGGATCAGGACTATGAGTGCAGGCTCCTCAGGCAGATCAATATCCAAAATGAGAATGCAAGTCCCATTGTAAGTAACAGCACAAGCTGGGTTTTTTTTGTTTGTTTGTTTGTCATTCCTGTCTCTTTCGTTTTATGTAAATGAAATGCATCTCCTCTAAATAAAACCTAATTCCCTCATCTAGTGAAGACTGCAAAGCCATATTATCTTGGTTTTTAAATGATCAAATGCCCTTCCAAAGAGGATTGTTAAGCAGGTCTCCTGGGAGTAGAAGGTGGTCCGTTCCATGTGTTGTAAGAGAAAATGATTTAACGTGTCAGTCTGTTGACAATATCACTACTGCTGAGTGAAAACAAGACCTTACTGGCCAAAAGACTGGCTTTTATGAATGTTGCCTCCTGTTGTTATCACCTCAAACAAATACACCATCTGCCGTCTAAATTATGTCCGTGTTTCATTATTGAGTTTTCAAGTCCAGTCCAAGGCCTTTTTGTGTTTGGCTTAGAGTTAAAAAAAAAAAAAAATGCTGTCTTCTCTCTTCCCTTGTGTAGAAAGCTATAGGAGCAGTGCGATCTCTGACACCCATCAGCTCCCCCTGTCCTCCCCTAGCAAGCATGGTGATCGCTTCATTCCCTCCCGGGCTGGAGCCAACTGGAGTGTCAACTTCCATCGCATTAATGTGAGCCTGCCGCAATTCACCCAAGCACTCTTCTGACTGCCCTACCAAAAAGAACAGTGTTCTCAAGATGAAAGTGTTTTTTAGACACTAAGCTTATAGAATTGGTTCAGAATGATCATTTATTGATTCTAATTTTCTGACTCAGGAAATTGAAAAGTCGCACAATCAAAACAGGAAAACCAAAGATGGCACCACTGACAGCAACAAAGGTAATCCATCACTTTTGTATTAAATCATTTTTTCCCCCATCGGCCAAGGTTGGCCCACTTTAGCCGGACCGTGCTGCACCATGTCTGTCATGACAGACTGTGTTTCCACCTACTTCTCCCTTTTCACAAGCAGCTAAATTGTACTACAGTCAAAAAAAATCAGTTATAGACACCTAGTTATAGACTAATTATCATGATAGTTATGAGTTACTATTACTTTCGCATCACCAGTGAAATATGATCTTCTGTGTGTGATGACTTTAAGCGTGAGTTTTATCCATTTTCAGTTCATTTCCACAGGTATCTCTTTTTGCTCCAGTCAAACTTGATAATTTGACCTTCTCTTGTTTACTAAGCCTGGGTAGGCTCATGGAGACTGGAGATAAGTACTAAACAAAGCTTAGTGGAAAATTCTTCCTGATCTTCAGAGATGTGAGCGAGAGCAGAGAAATTGCAAAGGGAGCACAGGGTTTGAACTTAATCATTTCGACAGCCTGGTTTGATTTCCCCTCTGTCTGTTCCTTTGTCTTCAGCGGACGGACTGGCTTACTCAGCTCTGCTGAAAAATGAGCTACTAGGAGCGGGCATTGAGAAAGTCCAGGACCCCCAGTCAGAAGATCGTCGCTTGCAGCCATCTACACCTGCCAAGAGGAGCCTTTTTAGTGTAAAAAAAAAAAAACTGTAAAAGGCAGCGTATTTTGTTTTATGGTGCTTTTCTCTACTTTAGCGGTGATCTGTTTGTGTGTTGTAGTATTCTGTAAGCACCAAGAGAGCTCTTCCTGAAGAGGATGGAAACACAGTCTCTCCATATTCACTTATCACCTGTCAGTAGTAACAGGTAATTTAGTCTTTTGGCTAAGTGCCATTTCTTAATTTGGACAGAGGTATTTACTGTGTTGCTTATTAAATTTTATTTTGCACTGCAGTCAGAAGCTTCTTCGATCACCGAGAAAACCCACTCGCAAAATTTCTAAGATTCCTTTCAAAGTTCTGGATGCTCCAGAGCTTCAAGATGACTTCTACCTCAACCTGGTGGACTGGTCCTCTCTGAATGTGCTCAGTGTGGGACTGGGTACCTGTGTCTACCTGTGGAGTGCCTGTACCAGCCAGGTGTGTGTGACATGCCAACTGACAGAACCTCTGCACTTTTGTATCATACCTACTTAATGAAAAAGACATAACTGAACTACCTCCTGGATTGATAAGTGTTAATCGGTCTCTTTTGTCTGTTACTTTTCAAATCTTTAGGTGACTCGTCTTTGTGACCTTTCTGTAGAAGGAGATTCTGTGACATCAGTGGGCTGGTCAGAGAGGGTGGGTTTTTCTTTTATTGATTATCATCTTTGCAAGCTGTTTTCAGGTTTTATTACAAATGTCCAGAACTTTAAATAATGCTGTAAAGAATCCTGCACTGTAGTTCTTTATTACAGTTTCTAACAGTAGAAAAGACAGAAATTGAGTGTTTAGAGCAGTATGAAGCCTGAGCTTTGGACTACAGTGATTTTGAACAAATGCTGACCTTATTAATGGAATCTTTGGCTATGTTTAAATTCATTCATTCAATCACCATTGTAACAGTATATATGTGAGAGAAAGTAAGGAAAAGCATAATGAATACACCTAAAGATCTGCCATGGAACAAGACTATTTCAGGATATTCTCTAAGAAATGCAAGCTGATTTATGGATTCAGGCTGTGTTTTAACCTATCCTGTAGCTAAGAAAAGACTTGAGGGTGTTTGCTTTTGCTCCTGTCTTTGTGCCATTGTAAGATTACAGACTCCTACATCTTGCTATCACCTTCAAAGCATGCTGTCTATTTTTAGGGTAACCTGGTAGCTGTGGGCACCCATAAAGGCTATGTACAAATCTGGGATGCAGCAGCAGGGAAGAAGCTCTCTGTACTAGAAGGACACACAGCCAGAGTGGGTAAGTTGAAAGTCTATGGAAATGGAGACAGAGACAACTTTCATTCATTTTCATGCAGTTGTTTAGCAACATTTCTCATTCATGATCGGTGAATCATCTCCCCTTCGATCTGCCTCTCATTCTCTGCTTCCAGGTGCTCTAGCATGGAATGCAGACCAGCTGTCATCTGGAAGCCGCGATCGGGTGATCCTGCAGCGGGACATCAGAGCACCGCCTCTCCAGTCAGAACGCCGTCTCCAAGGACACAGACAGGAAGTCTGCGGGCTCAAGTGGAGCACAGACCACCAGCTGCTAGCCTCAGGTGGAAATGATAACAAGGTATGCAGAGAATCTCACCCATGCCTTTGTCTGCTACACATTTTTTCTTTTTTATCAGGCTCCCTTTTCAGAAAGACGTCAAAAAATTTCTGTCATCACATTGTTTCAACCTGTCGTCTGCAGTTACTCGTGTGGAACCACTCAAGCGTCCTCCCAGTGCAACAGTACACAGAGCACTTAGCTGCAGTGAAGGCCATCGCCTGGTCTCCTCACCAGCATGGCCTGTTGGCCTCTGGCGGAGGCACTGCCGATCGCTGCATCCGCTTCTGGAACACTCTGACTGGCCAGCCTCTGCAGTGCACCGACACTGGCTCTCAGGTCTGCAACCTGGCCTGGTCCAAGCACACTAACGAACTGGTGAGTCCTCCCACATCTTTGACTGGACTCTGCTGCTGTGAAATAGAAAGTATGCATCTGCTTTTAAGTACAGACCAACACCAATGTTAATTTTAGGAGTGTGTGTGTGTAATTTTATTTATGGCTGAAAGACATGATAGCTAGGCTGAATGCATGTCTGTATTGGAAGCAGTGATGATGTGGAATTATTATTGGGGTTTTTTGTTAATTTTTT
Organism: Pterophyllum scalare; assembly: GCA_024447675.2. Taxonomy (NCBI): domain Eukaryota; kingdom Metazoa; phylum Chordata; class Actinopteri; order Cichliformes; family Cichlidae; genus Pterophyllum; species Pterophyllum scalare. The sequence continues at coordinate 75,623 of JAMQGT020000034.1, forward strand.
TTTTATCATACAGCAAACAAACCTGTCAGGTAAATAAGTGGGGAAAAAAAATCTTCTTCCTCTGCAGGTCAGCACACACGGTTATTCCCAGAACCAGATCCTGGTGTGGAAATATCCTTCTCTAACTCAAGTGGCTAAACTTACAGGGCATTCCTACAGAGTACTTTATCTGGTCAGTATTTATTTATTTGCTTTTTAAGTGTCTGTAAGTTGAAGATAATCCCAGATAGGATTAAAGCAGAAGTAAGGAGTTGCTGGGAAAAACATGTAGTCTAAAAAAATATTCCTCTAAAACTGCACTCACTGACAGACCCTTTGAGAAGTTTCAGTGTTGAATACTTTAAGGGTAAAAGGACACAGAGCTTCTGAAAATGAATGAAATTGGCATTTTCAGCCTTTTTTCTGAGGTTTTGTGTAGCTGCTTATGTTGATATTGAATTAATAACGGCTTAAATGCAGGCTATGTCACCTGATGGAGAGGCCATCGTGACGGGGGCTGGAGATGAAACTCTGAGGTTCTGGAATGTCTTTAGCAAGATGAGATCCACTAAGGCACGTATTCTTCCCATTTCTCCCTTTTTCTTTTTCTGTGTTCGGCTGCCTTGAATGCACAGTTTTAGCACCTGTGTGTTATTTTTGTAATGGTCTCTGTGTAGCTTTCACCTTCCTCATTCCTCCCCTCCTCCTTTCAGGAATCAGTCTCAGTGTTAAACCTCTTCACCAGGATCCGGTAGTCGGCACTGTGCGGGGAATAAAAACAGGAAGGGAATTTGTCTTTGCATGTCTCCTGTTATAAATGGACTCCCTTTGAACACTCACCTCAGTACTCGACAGAGGGCCCCCTCGACTGCCCTTAGTTCATTTAGCCAAGTTGTAGCAGAAGATGGGAGGAGGCACACAGACCGAGTAGTGAGGGCAGAAGAGATGCACACAGTATTCCACTTCCTCCTGAATGATGGAGCGACTGCTGCCTCCAGTTCTGGGGCCTTTATCTCCCCGTGTGATGACGTACAGTCTACAAACAGACGTTGTGCATACTTGCCAAATATTGTTTATTTATTTTTTGTTTTTGCTTTTGCTTTTTTTTCACATTTTTAACAAATGTTATCAGTGTGTTTGTTGCAAAGGCTGGTTGAATTAATTTCATGTTGCGCAACTGCCGTTTTTGGTCTGATCTGTGGAGTGAGTTTGATTTTGTTCAGATTTTCAAGAGTAAAAGAAAAGAAAATCCAAGTTTGTGTTACCTTTTTCCTGAGGGGCAATAATGTTTCATGTACACTGATTAAGGATCCATAATTTTGTGCCATTTTGCAAATAGTTAAGGATTCAGCAAAAGAGCCTGATCTTTTTTTTTTCTTTTTAATCTGACATTTTTATTTCAGTCTAATGATATTAAGCAAACATGGCAAACATTACTTCATAATTTCCCAAAAACAATTAGTTTTTGGGAGATTATCCTTTCTTAATTGAAAAGCCAGCTAAGGAAAATGAAAATGAAAAAGCTTTGGCTTATTATTGTAGTTTACAACAGCCAGTGCACAGTAAAAACATTAGTGATTAAACCAGATGGTGAAATGCTGCTAAAGAACTTCTGCTTTGTGCTATGTCTGTAAGATATTTAAGCTTGGGGCGCTTGTTTCTTTGCTGCTTCAAACTTTTTCTGTGTTAAGCAGTCATGCTATTTAATTTAGTTTTTTTTTTTTTTAAATCTGGAAACATTTCATATCCTCCGCTGCGTTTTCTTTGAATGTTTCAGTCACCTACATTTAAATGAAAGCTATTTATTTGTCTCGTGGAAGTTTATCAGTACAGAGAGACTATGTTTGCTTATTGAGGTTATCTGAGGGGAGCTGACTGTAAACTCTGGAAATTTCTTTTAATGCCACTTCAAGACAACGCTGGCAACTTCAGTTATTGAACGAATGTTTTAAAAAAGTACAATATTTCTGTACTGGGACATGAACAACAATTAAATTGCCATATCTTGTAACTTAGTGCTGTTTCAATGTCCCGTAATTATTCTTCATCTATAATAAGGAATGTGCTGTCATCCCTTCTTGGCACCCTAACCCAAGCCTCATCTGTTTTAAACTGAAGGATGCCAACTATTTTTAGTTACAGTTACACATTTGGATATATTTCTAGAACTAAAATAGTATTCATGTTCAACAAGGCTTTGGATACAGGGACTTAGGATGGTCTTGGTCTTTTGGTCTTTGAAGAATATGTTTCAAATTGGAGAACATTGCCAAACGCATCCTTTAAATGACCAATGAAAAACTCTTAACTTTTTTCCCCCATCATTTAGTCTTTATAGGACAAAAGAATTTATTTTGAATTCTGGCACACTGGTTTCTAAACTAATATCACAAATCTATCAATCTATTAGAGCTTCAGTACATCACTGTAATGTACAAATGTGGCAATGGTTTGGGTTGTGTGCATTGTTTATTGAAACATAAATTAGTTATATGAAGGTTTCATGTCCTTATGTACTCACTGGCTACTTTATTAGGTACATTTTGCTAGTATCAGGTTGGACCCCCTTGTTGCCTTCAGGACTGTCTTAATTCTTTGCGGCACAGTAGGTGCTGGAAACATTCTTGAGATTTTGGTCCATATTGACGTGACAGTGTCACACAGTTGCTGCAGATTTGTCAGCTGCACATCCGTGATGTCAGTCTTCCACCACGTCACAAAGGTGCTCTACTGGATTGAGATCTGGTGACTGTGGAGGCCACTTGAGTACAGTGAACTCACTCATGTTCAATAAAACAGTTGAAATGATTTGATTGTGACATCTGTTACCTTGGTGGAAGCAGCCATCAGAAGCTGGGTACACTGTGGTAATAAAGGGATGGACATGGTCAGCAACAAAACTGAGCTAGTGTGACATTTAAATGATGCTAGGTTAATGCTAAGGGGCCCAAAGTGTGCCAAGAAAATATCCCCCACACCATTATACCACCCAGGCAGCCTGAACTGTTGATACAGGGCAGGATAGATCCCTGTTGCTTTCATGTTTACACCAAATTCTGGCCCTACCATCTGAATGTGGCAACAGCAGTTGACATTCATTAGACAAGGCAGTGTATTTCCAGTCTTCAATTTTCCAGTTGTGGTGAACTGTGGCCTCAGTTTCTTGCTCTTAGCTGACAGGAGTAGCACTGACTGGTCTTCTGCTGCTTGTAGCCCATTTGCTTCAAGGTTTGATGTGAGATGCTCTTCTGCACACCTTGGTTATAACAAGAGGTTATTTGAGTTACTGTTGCCTTCCTGTCATTTCGAAACAGTTTGTCCATTCTCCTCTGACCTCTGGTATCAATAAGGTACTTTCACCCAGAGAACTGCTGCTCACTGGATATTTTCTCTTTTCCGGACCTTTCTCTGTAATCCCTAGAGATGGCTGTGTGGAAAAATGCCATGAGATCAGCAGTTTTTGAAATACTCAGATCAGCCTGTCTATACCACGTTCCAGGTCATTTAAATCACCTTTCTTCCATATTCTGATGCTCGGTTTGAACTTCAGCAGCCTGTGTTGACTGTTCACAGGCCTAAATCCACAAGTTCCTGCAATGTGATTGGCGGATTAGATATTTGCCTTAAAAAGCTGTTGAAAAATTGTACCTAACAAAGTGTCTGGTAACTTGTCTGGTAAAGGTTTTGATTAGTTGTTTTTCCTCTGATTTGAGTTTTCACTGGTGCTGTCACTCATCCAAACAATTCCCAGCAGATTTGTCTTGCACTGTTGTCAAAACTAAAAGTGAACACCAGAGGGAGCCATCCTACGAGATGGTCCGAACAGTGATTCAGTGATACACTGACGCTACCACACCCATGCAATCTACCTTAACCAAGCCGCCTCAAAGGTGAGGATCGGATCTTACATTCAAAGGAGAAATATTTTGCCAATAATGTTGGCTGTTTTTTTCTTTTTTATGTAACAGGCTGTGAGAAAGGATAAAAATCTGATCAAACAATCCCCACGGGGCATCTGGTTTCATTTCATCCTCAGTTTAAAACCACGTTTGTTCAAATGGGAGCTTTTAACAACCAAAAAACATCCTGCAGCCTCACCTGGTTTCCAGGAAGCGTGTAAATTTTCATCATATTACCAGCCCAGCCCACACAAGCATAGTTTTGACCCAGAGCATGAAAAATAATGAATGCTCACTGCCTCCCAAAGCTCCCACACCTCTGCTTGTGCCCTGTTGCTTATCCAAACTCCCTCTTACACATTCAAACAGCAAATGGATTTTATCAGTGTAAACAACAGCTGAAGGGTCCAAATGCATGAATAATGACGGCTGATGTTGAATAATTATGGGGCTCTGGTTTTATTTTAATTTAAAAATCTGAAATGATCCACAGCTTTGTTGGAATTTGACTATCAATAAGAAGGGCTTAACAAACAAAGATACAAAATGAAAAATATCACTACTAATTGAGTGGCTTCAAAAATTAAAGGTCTTTTTCATGAAGTGGTTGATTTTTTTTTCCCCGTGATGAAAATCAAGTACTGTAGGCCTAAGTGACTCAGGTTCTATCAACACCAAAGAGCCCAAGCCTCTCTCCCCTTCAGACTCCATTATAATGTCATCGAAATAACTTGCATAGTCCATTATAGTGATCAGATAAATCATCTGAATGGAAGACTTTCAGCACAGTCTTCCAGCTCATCTGTGGCTCTCACTCCGTGTGCAGATGTTAACATTAAGCCTTGAAAGCAGAGGGGTGAACAGAGGGAGATCGCTAATATGCATAATCCTACCTCCTGATGTTTCTATCAAGAGGCACAGAGCGCATGGTTCGTTATACAACTAAAGCCTCACAAGGCAGTGAACATGATATTCCCCCAGGTTCCTCCCTAAGCCCGACTCTTGAGTTTCATTGATAGCCAGTCTTTACAGGGATATCAAAGGAACAAAGCTTTTGTGATAGCTGCATCCACCCAGGCTTCTTTTTGGTCATTTTGGCAGAAAGAAAGGAGCACAGAGAGGGTCACTCATGCACTTTGTTTCCCCCCTTTTTACAAACAGACACTCGTCGGTCACCCCAGCAGAACTTTTGCATCCATAAAAGGGGAGGTGGGTAGGTAAGGATGTTTTTTTCTCCTGCCTGCAGATAGATAGCCTGCATCAGAGAACATACTTAATAGAACAATCTAAAAACTTGGAAGAAATGCTGCACAGGGGAATCAGGAAACATCAATGGACTGGTTTTAGAGGTTCCTTGAGTGGAAAATGAAAGCTGAGCTGCTGAAATAAGTACTCAAATAATTAATGGGAGAAATAATTTAAAATAAGTGGGTGCCAGTGTTGAACATCTTTTCCTAACAGGTTAAACTGTGGGGGACATGGTGGTGTCGTGGTTAGAACTGTTGCCTCACAGCAAGAAGGTCCTGTGTTTGAATCAAGTCTGGGGTCTTTCTGTGAGGAGTTTGCATGTTCCCCCTGTGTGAAGCTAGAATACCAGCTTCACACAGGTGTTAGGTGACCCTGAACTGGATAAGCGGAAGGTTAAACTGTGATCTCTGCAATAGACTGGTGATCAGTGCAGGGCGTATGACAGCTCCGGCAGCTCTCACCTCATGTGGTCTTAACTTGGATAAAACACATCACCATGTGCTTCAGGAGCCTGAAATGAGAAATTGTGTTCATTTTTTGTATTTTATATTTAATGTAAAAATAGAGGGAGAAACTTCACTTGTCAGCATCGCATGATGATGTAGAATTATGGGCAGGGCTGTATTAGGTAATGGTGTCTAATTGCAGTCAAATTGTATAAATAGCCTGCTCTGAGGTTTACTAACAGTTACTAATTATAACAAATAATTCTCAAAAGATATAATTCAACTTTTACACAGACCAAAATCATGAATATTCAAATGCAATTCTTTCAGTGAGGAGTGTTGCTGTTTTTCTCCAGTTCAGATAAGGTGAGCGAGGAGCTGGCAGAAAGAGTCATGAAGCCAAACAGGACTGACTGAGAGCGCAATTTTGGACTCATTACAGCAGCAAAACTGGACAATGTTAACTCTAAACTTTTAAAGAAATTTAAATCACATTCACCCCCTTCAAGCCAATACACTGACACTAAACTGTTACGGAGGTCAAAAACAATGAGTAATTTGATAATCTGGCTGTTATGCAATTTGAATATATTGTTTCTAATGCTGAAATGACTGTCCAGTGTTCTGCTGCGTCTCTCAGATGATAAAAATATTATCTTAAGTGGGCTGGTGTGTGTTCTATAGTATAAACAATCTTTAAATCTGGGAACACATGTTTGCATCGACCGTCCTCAAAAAAGGATACAAGACTCCAAGACTTCATCCTGCTAACCTTAATATTTTATTTTATTTTATTTTAAAAGCCTATAAGGATGTATAGGTTGAAAAGAGTATTTCCTAGAGACAGTTTGCATCTTTTATTTAAACATTACTGATGTTGCAATCTTAACATTTTTAGGCATATTTTGGTTTTTTGTTTTTACAAATTGTTTCATATCACAGTGTTTACTTAGTTTATGTGTTTTATATAACCCATAAACAAAATCCCATCAGCTAGGGTGTGATAAATTTACCATTACAGTAAATTAGTGGCAAACCTGTTATTTTACAGTGTGTCTACTATAAACCACAACAGCAGAAATACATGTTATGGGACTGTAGCATAAAGCTGATTTTTAGCTGTGATTATACTCCTTTACTTAGTTTTTCTACTTTAATCTCACCTAGCAGCTCATTACCCTAAAATATTTCTTGAACTATGACAAGATTTCAGCTTTGTTGTATCTCCCCATATTCCCTGCACAACATAATTACAGGAACTGCATCAACATTTTAACAACTAGCCTGAAGGTGAACGCTGCTCATGCCCCACTGCAAGCTGAACCTTAACACCGTTCTCAGCTATACAAACACTGGAAACCACATCACACATCCACAACAGTCAACGTCCAAACACCAACGAAATCAAACTGCCTAATGATCACAACACTCATACATTAAGATCTGATCTAAAATATTTCCATTTCCATGAGTTTTTAAGCTTGCCAAAGAAAAAAAATATTACACAGTTAAAACGATCAGCATTTACAGTAACTGCCTCTACAGTCATGCTAAAAAGAAAGTACAACTTATTTCAACTCCTAGGTTTTACATACCAGGACATAATTATTATTTTTTTTAAATCACTCAGTCCTTAGCAAGTATTAGTATTATGAGGTAAATACATGACATATTACACTGTGTCATTATTTAGCAAAAATTAACCTAAATGCAGAAACAGGGCTTGTAAATTTGCTTCTATAGGATTTAGGAGGTTAAGGAGCAGCTAGGCGCTATTAATCAAATGCATGCATTTGATTAACTGATTATTATCAAGTGTGAGCAGAAGTTTTGGCAGTTTGCTGGTCTGGGGCATTCAGGTGTGTGTTGACTCAGTGACAAGAAAGAGTTCAGCAGTGAACTTAGAGAAGTAATTGCTGCTAACCATCAATCTGGGAACTCCAAACAACATGAAAGATTATTCACAAAAGGAAAACATTCAAGACAGTTGCCAATCTTTCCAGATGTCCTAGCAAATTCACCCCCAAGGTCAGACAATGCAATGCTCAGAGACACTGCAAAAACCTAGGAGCTACATCTTAGACTCCATAGACCTCAGTTAGTGTGTTAAATGTTAATAATGTTCATGTTCAGTCTTGTATGGCTTGTTTGGAAGGGTTGCTTGAGGGGTGATGATTTTTTGGGGGCTTGTTTTGCTGCTTGTTTTGCAGCCATAGGACCTGGACACCTTCCAGACCATGAGTTGACCATGAACTTCTCTCTATATCAAACTATTTTAGAATCAAATGTGAGGCCATATTTCCAACAGCTTGTCCCAAACTGGGTCCTGCAACAGGACAATGATCACAACAACAGCAGCAAATCGTCAAAAGAATGGCTAAAAAAGAAAAGAATCAATGTGTTGCAATGGCCCAGTCTCAACGTGACTGAAATGCAATAGTGGGACCTTAAGAGAGCTGTGCATAAATGAATATGCATAAATCTCAATGAACTGAAGCAAGAAGAATGGGCCAAACTTCCTCCACAACGATGTCAGAGACTGAAAACAGTTACTTCATGTTATTGCTGCTTAAGGTGCTTCTACTAGCTATTGAATTGTGGGGTGTACTTGTTCTTTTACACACTGCTTCTGCATTTTGGCTTAATTTAAATGGTTAAATCAATAATGTCAGGTATAATATGTCACGTGTTGTTGTTCATCTGAAGTTGCATTAAAGCATTTTTAGAATCTGTTGAGGACTAGATAATTTTCATGTCCTGATATGTAAAACCTTAGAATTGAAAGGATGTGTACTTTCTTTTTCACATGACTGTATATTCATAAAGAATCCTACCTTATTGTACACAATTTCCTGTATTTTCAGAGCAATTTCTTACTTGTGTTTTAAATTAAAACTGGATTGAGCTTTACTCTCCCAAGCACATCAGTTGCACTAACTCATCTTTCCAAATTAAGTAAATGTTAATCTTGAGCTCACAGTTTAATTTTATTACATCTGTGTTCTCTACCAAAGCCAGGCTCAGGGGCTCAGGTGAAGTTTATTGCACTGCTGTGGTTTTAGAATTACACGCTGACATTAGGCCACAACATTACACCGACTCACAGTAATCAAATCGATGCAAAAGCCTTTCCTTAAATAAAAATAGTAGTAGTAATCATACTATTTTCCGTCAACGTACATCTCCAGCCTCCATATGTTTTATTCATATGGTTCTCTAACCTTCATATAATGTAATTTGGCAGCTGGTTTAAGCCGCACCCTTAACAAGGTCTGAAAAAAAAAATTCACGTCAATTGGTCTCCACTCGTAGTCGTCACTCCACATCGTCCCACCTCCTCCTTGTCTTCTCCGGGCAGCAGACGTATATAAACACACTGATCCATCTTCCTCGAGCTTACCCAGTAACATCATGATAACCATTACGTGGCGCTCAGATGGGAGGGCGCACAGGCTCCGATTGTGGCCGATTTCAATAGAAAACCCAACAGTGAAAGAGGTGCAGCCTCGGCTACTCACCCAGAACACACTACCTAATTTTATGTCGGCATCACCTGTTGTTCCCGTCGATAAACGGTGAGTGGATTTCTTAAACAAATACTGCGTTTGGTTGCTTGTTAGCAGGGTATTAATTACTGTGCTGTTTTCTCTCGTTTCTTTAAGCTGCCTTTCTTTCTTTTCTTTTTTTTCCCACGCTGAATTGAAAGGATTGAAAACCAAACGAGATGATGTGAAATCCTTTATCCTTTAGCCTACAAAGGAAACAAAAAAGAAAGGAAAAAAAGAAAAATGGCAATTGAAAACGCGACTGCGTTTAAGGGAAATTAAATGACAACCCCTTCCTCCTCTTCCTGCCTCGCCTGAGGGAAAATGTTTATCATGTCGTCATGTTGCCGTGATTTGAGGGGGGAAAAAACATAAGTGACCTTACTACACTTCAAAACTGGGATCACTGGAGATTATATGAGTCCGATATCAGAGGTCTTTTGGCTTTATAACCTCCAGAGAGAAAACTTCGGTGCAGCAACAGGTGGCATGTTTTTCCCGGGCCGGAATCGAGGCGAGATGCTGAGGAGGAGATGGACGTGGAAGAAAAAAAAAGTAGGGCGTCATTCAGCACCGAGACACTGGACAGCTCCCACGTCGAGGGCTAATCGTTTCCATTTAGCTGCAATCTGGAAGGAATAACAGGTTTATTTTGTGGCTTTTAGAGCTTATTTTAAATCGTGTCGGCGCATCCAGCTGAATATTAACACAACCTGATGGTCAGCATTCAATTCAGCCGTTGTTTAGAAACTAAATACATTTTTTTGTGTGTGTTTGAATGTCAGGCTATGAGAGCAACACCAAATGAAGTGTTTTAGTGTCATGACCGTTATTTACAATCTCTTCCAGGTTCTCCTCTGGGTATAAATGGAGGGCTGTCTCTGCTCAGCACTCCTCTTTTCTCTAGTTTGCACTTAAGGAGCCCCCTTTCTCTCCTCCTGTGCTTCCTTCCTCTCACTAACTGTCCCCATCTTCCCATCCCCCTCCTCCACTGACTCCCAGTCTTGTTGCATAGCTACCAGCTCAAAAACATACTGGGGATGCAGGACAATCTGTATGTCTCTCTCTCTCTCTCTCTCTCTCCCATCCTTCCACCCCAAATGTGACCCATTAGAAAGGAAAAAAACACAGAAATCACTGAGTTGATGACCTGCGTTTACATTTCCATTGAACAGCGTTTATTCTAAGTGCTGCACTGTCCCCCCCCTTTGCCCCCCCCCCACCCACCCTTCTCCTGTCTCCCGCTTTTGAGAGGAGCTGAAAGGTTGGCATTATAACAACAAAGGAAGGATGGAATGTCAACAGGCTTCAGAGAGAAATGGGTTGGGGGAAACACAGAGATGGGAAATGCATGTTGTGTTTCCATTTCCAACACCTAAAGTTCACAACCTACCAGCACGCCACTCGCTGGTGTCCTGCAACACCTGTGACACATACATGTCCTGAGTCCCTCTTTACCTCTGAACATGTCACTGATGCTGCAAAATCAATACATAATTTTTAACACAAGTAGAGCAAAGGGGATATTTTTAAGCATCTAAAGGCCCTGTGGTGTTACAAGCCTGTTTCTTTTTCTTCTGTTACAGACAGAAGCAAAGGATATGGATGTGACCAAAATAAGAGGAAGATACTGGTAGTGCTGAATGGAAGACTAGTGATTTTGTTGTGATGCTGATCAAAGAACAACAAGTCCCAGTCTACCTCTCAGCACAAGCAGTGAACTTCAGATTCACGCCAGCATGAACCTGCTCTTCAGCTCGGAAGCCGTTCACGTTTCATTGTTGGCACTGTTGATGAAATTTCCTGTTTATTCAGCAGGCAACAATATGAAGTCTGCCCTTTAAAAATCACATAAAATGTTCTGATTCATTCTCTGTGTGCAGGAGTTTCACTGTTCAGTAATGTTAATTACCAGCAGAATTGCAATCAAAAGCACTGTTTAAGCAAGTGAATCACACACAATAAAAGCTACGCAGGGGAATACTGTAATAACCATGCCATAAAGTGCTTTGTACAAAGGGGGGTGGGGTGGGGGGGACTAAAATTACCCAGTATTATTTTTTTACATCTATTTTCAGACTTGCTCATTACAGTTGTGGTTTATTCAAAGTGTTTATTGATCATTAATTTGTATGCATGGGAATACATAAACAGAACTTCTCTTATTCTACAAAATAAAACCTGGATTTAAAAAAATAAGTCATTTTTTATTTAATTTTTTATTTTTGTCACATCAGCACCAACATCCACATGGCAAGGTTGGCTCTCACTCTCTCTCTTACACATACACACGCACTAAGATCAGAGGAGATCCGAGAGGAATTACTGTGTCCAATTAACAACAATGTCTTCAGCTGAGACTTCAGCCAAGAAAACCTTACATTCTGCCTTTTATTATGTGCAACAGTGGAGTAAATATGAGCCAATCCATCAACACTGAGATTCTAAAACCTTCTGTGAACAGGCTGTTGCTTCCTGTAGTTTTTTCAATATGTATCAAAGTTGTGAGTGACCAGCTGAATAAACTTAGTGAGCAGACAGTGACTCTACCAGAAGAGGTCATTACAGTAGTGTAGACATGCATATGCTTTCAAAGGCACACCAGAGGGTAAAAAGGCACAAAACCAGTTCTACCAGTTATCACACATCAAATATTAAAAGAGGTGTTTGTAAGCTGACCTAACTTTTTGACGTGACCTAGCAGTGCTGTGGGCCCAGTAGAGTCCAAGATAATCATAGAATAAGTTTTTTATTTATTTATTTTTGGCTGGCATTACATTTTTTTGGGCCACCAGTATTTGGTCTATATATGAGGTGGACTCTAATCTGGGCCTTTTCTGAGCCTTTCTGATCTTTGATTAATATCAGTAAACAGGCCTGAGCAAATGTAAGATATCTACAGTCACTAAGAAGACTGAGAGGCATGTTCACACAGCAGCGAAGACACTAGACTTCTCTGCTGTGCATGCTCCACTGCACTTGTGTCTCCTCTGGTCTTTTTGCCATATTCAGGCACATGAAATTTTAACTAATATTTATTATTATTATTTTACTTTTATTTTGTGTTGTAATTTGAGTACTATTTATTTAATATTTTAGTTTCTCTTATTCAAATGTATTTTTTATTCCTACATTCAGCACTTTGGTCAGTGGTTGCTGTTTTTAAAGTGCTTTATAAATAAAGTTGGCTTGGTTTAGCTTGACTAATAGAAAGGGGATAACATAGGACACAGAGACATAATAATAGCCAGCACATATGTTAAAATTCTAACATAAGAGGCTGCATACAGTTGCTAAATTAAAGACAAACCTATACTAAATAAATTGCATAGACAAGACAGACATGAAAATATACCAAACAGACACCTTTTTTCCTCTCTTTACCTGCATGGTTGACCTGAATAATCCCCATCTTTACTATTCATTGCAAACAATGTGCTTATGACAGAAAGGTCAAGCCCACCTCAAATAAATTAAAAGTCACTTTATTTAAATCAGATAATTACATAGTAAGGACTGTTTAAAATCCAAAGCTGACTGTCATGCAGATTACATGTATCTTTGGCTTCACTGAAACTAAAGGGGAAAAAAATCACTCATGTCACCGTGCCTTGATAATCTTGACCACAGACAATGCCTTCATCGCTTTTTACTCATAAACGCTTGTAATGTTTTAATTAAAAATGCACCATGGCTGGTCTCCATCACTCTGCACCCTGTAGTCTCCAGATTGGCTGAATCCTGCTTTTTCATATATAAAATCAGGGTCTGGCTTGTGTTGCTTAGCAACACAAAAGAGTCAAGTGCATTTGTTTATTGGCCAATAAGAATGCAGACAAAGTTTCAAGGTTTTTGAGGAAGGTACTGCAATAATGATAAGAGAAAAAAAATAGATCGGAGGATTCTCTGACAACAGCCTTTCATATAATTCACTGAGTGCATGGATAGTGTGATGCAACCTCATGCAGCTCATTTCAGCCAGTTTTCTCTTAATTTTAGGCCCATGAGGAAAAGCTAAATATTTCTTAATTTGTCTTTCATGTATGGAAGAGGCAGCTGTCAACAGCAAGTCAAATCAGATAATCAAAATACATTTTAGCTGTATTTCTGGTATGATCAGTATTGTTTGTACCTACTCTTAGATTACATGAGAAAGGAAAAAAGTCTGATTGCTTTTAATTAAAACAAACAAACAAACAAAAACCTTTACAGGTCTCGCTCAGTGCTTGAGCCCTTTGGACCCCTCAAAAACATCTGACACCCACACAGACAGCAAGTGGCACGGCAGCCACAACACTTAAATTTCCATATTTGTCCTGTTCTCCCTGAGTTAAAACTCACTGTACACGGTAGCAGAGAAAAGTCAGAGTCACGATCTAAGATACTTGAGAGTGTAATTATTATGTCTAAACAGTAAAAACTGTTGCCAACAACTAAGGCAGATGGTTTCATGAAGAAAGAAAATGGTCAAAAATAGTGATGGATGTGTAAAGGGAAGTGCACAACAGGTGACAAATTGCATCAGACACATTCTCAAGAGCACAGACCTTGTGCAGTGAATGTATCTATCTGGGCACCGAGCCTGGTGTGATGGTATGCCAACTGTTCCCCAATGTCTGTACTGGCACCCATCACCACAGCCCTGGCACCTCAGAGCGACTCCGGGGGAGGAAGAGGTAGTCCGCATGTGGTTACATGTGTGGTCAGGAAGATCAGGAATCAGGAGAGAGTGTGTCTTCTTGTCATGAAAGCAGGGCTGACATTTGATCGGCAGGCAGAGAACAATTCTGTCTGGGATTAAATAACTGCAAACATTTGAGTAGGGTTATCTCTCATGTTATTTTGTTGGTGGTAATAAACAATTTGCAAGCGTGACATAAATTAAAGTAACAAAAAACAAGCAGTAGAAAGCTGATGTAAGTAATCTTCTGATCATGTAGTCGCAGTTAGGTTTGCATTTAAGAAATACACAAAGGACTAACAGTAGGACAAATAACTGCTGACATCAGTATAGTCACAAAAGAAGCTTGGCCTTTGAAAGTCCACTTTATGGGGCACAAACTAACAATTATAGGATAATTACTATAGATTATGATAACATTTAGCTGTAAGATAAATGGATATTTACATGATATGCATCCTAAATGATCAACTGTGTAGGTTAATAACTTCTGTTCCCTGATTTCTTGACCTTTAAATAGAGAAGCTAATCATGAATTTGATTAAAACAGGAAACAAAAAAGGTGACTCAGCAGAACTAAACTTTATACACAGTGCTGTTGATTTATATACTGATCAAAAAATTAAAGGAACACTTTTTAATCAGAGTATGAGCATCAAGTCAATTAAACTTCTGGGATATTGATCTGGTCATTTAAGTAGCAGAGGGGGTTGCTAATCAGTTTCAGCTGCTTTGGTGTCAATGAAATTAACAACAGGTGCACTAGAGGGGCAACAATGAAACAACCCTCAAAATAGGAATGGTTGTAAAGGTGGAGGCCACTGATATTTTTTCCTCCTTATCTTTCTGACTATTTTTTCACTAGTTTTGCAGTTTAGGTTTGGCTAGGGTCAGTGTTAGTGCTAGTAGCATGAGGTGATACCTGGACCCTACAGAGGGTGCACAGGTAGTCCATCTCCTCCAGGATGGCACATCAATATGTGCCATTGCCAGAAGGTTTGCTGTGTCTCCCAGCACAGTCTTAAGAGCATGGAGGAGATTCCAGGACACAAGCAATTACTCTAGGAGAGCTGGATGGGGTCGTAGAAGGTCCTTAACTTATCATCAGGACCACTATCTGCTCCCTTTCTGCAAGGAGGAACAGGATGAGCACTGCCAGAGCTACAAAATGACCTCCAGCAGAACACTGGTGTGTATGTCTCTGACCAAACAATCAGAAACAGATTTCATGAGGGTGGCATGAGGGCCTGATGTACTCTAGTGGGGCTTGTGCTCACTGCCCAGCACCGTGGAGCCTGACTGGCATTTACCATCAGAATACCAGAATTGGCAGGTCCACCACTGCAACCTTGTACGTTTTACAGATGAGAGTAGGTTCACCCTGAGCACATTTGGCAGACGTGAAAGGGTCTGGAGAACATTATGCTGCCTGTGACATTATTCAGTTTGGTGGTGTGTCAGTGATGGTCTGGGAGGCATATCCATGGAGGGACGCACATACCTCTGCAGGCAAAGCAACAACATCCTGACAGCCATTAGGTATTGGGATGAAATACTTGGACCCACTGTCAGATCCTACACTGGTGCAGTGGGTCCTAGGTTCCTCCTGGTACACAGCAATGTCCAGCCTTGTGATGAGAGTAGAAAGACAGTTTTGGGAGGATAAAGGAATTGATACCAACAGTGCAGTTACCTTCCATTTATTCTTCTAGAGTTTGTTTCATCCATGGTAACCACATGGCTCAATGGATGAAATACAAGTGATCAGCCAGTGTGCAGATCTTCATGAAACTTTGCACATTCTTAAAAGCGGTGAAAAGAGGTGTCTCTCCTTATGAAAAAAGGCAAAGTCAGTGGCTCCATCAAAAACTCTGGAGGTGGCATATATTCAGTTTTAAAAGCATGTAATTCACTAAAATGAGTGTTAAAGTTATTTAACCACTGAGGGCGGCTGCTTTTAAATAACTTGGAAATTAAACAACATCTGTCCATCCATTTTCTTCTACTTATCAAGGGCTGGGTCAGCAGCCCAAGCAGAGAAACCCAGACCTCCCTCTCTCCAGCCACCTCCTCCAGCATTCCTGGGCCAGCTGAGAGATACACTCTCTCCAGCATGTTCTGGGTCTGCCCTGGGGCCTCCTCCCTGGTGGACATGCCTGGAACTCCTCACCCAAGAGGCGTCCAGGAGGCATCCTTGTTAGATGCCTATACTACCTCAGCTGGTTCCTTTCAATTCGGAGGAGTAGTGGCTCTACTCTGAGCCCCTCTGGGATGACTGCAGTCTTCACCATATCTCTCAGGTAAAGTTCAGCCACCCTTCAGAGGAAGCTCATTTCCGTGGCTTGTATCCATGATCTTAATCATTCTGTCACTAGGCTCGTGAGCATAGGTAGGACCATAGGTGTGCATAGGGATGTAGATCAACCAGTGCTTTTTTGCTCAGCTCTCTCTTTACCATGATGGACTGGTGCAGCTTCCGCATCGTTGCAGTCATGGCCCCAATCCATCCTGGTCCCCTCTTCCTTCACTTGTGAACAAGACGCCAAGATACTTAAACTCCTCCACTTGGGTCAGCAACCCTGACCCGGAGTGGGCACTCCACCCTTTTCTGAATGAGAGCCACGGCCTCAAACTCGGAGGTGCTAATTCTTATACCTGTCACTTCACCCTCAGCTGTGAATTGCTCCAGTGCGAGCTGGAAAAAGCTGCAAAAAGCAGAGATAAGATGCTGAGGTCACCAAGGCGACAGTCTTCCGTCACTTGGCTCTGTCGAGAAATTCTGTCCATAGAAATTATGAACAGAATCGTTGATAAAGGGCAGCCCTGGTGGAGTCCATCAAGAACAAGTCTGACTTATTGCCAGCAAAGCAGACCAAGTTCTTGCTGCAGTTATACAGGGACTGAATGGCCCATACTTCTGCAGCACCCCCACGGGATACCCCAAGGGATGCAATCAAATGCCTTCTTCCAGATCCACAAAACACATGTAAACTGGGTGAGCAAACTCTACACACACTTGATTATCCTTAAGTGAATAAAGAGCTAGTCCAGCGTTCCATGACCAGGATGAAAATTGCATTGTTCCTCCTGAATTTGAGGTTCGACTAATGAATGAATTCTCCTTTCCAGCACCCTGGCATAGACCCTCACGGGTAGGCTGAGGAGTGTGATCCCCTGATAGTAGGAGCACGCCCTCTGGTCCCTCTTCTTGAAGATGGGAACCACCACCCCAGTCTTACCAGTACAGAGACACTGCCCCAGATCTCCAAGTGATGTTGCAGAGTCATGTTAACCAAAACAACCTTTCAACGTCAGATCTGTCCAGCATCCTCCCCTGCCACTTGATTCAATTCGGGTGATCCGTTGACGGCTCAGCTCCTTGAGTGTCCAGAATATGGCTACAGATCTGATGATATGATTGATCATCAACCTAGGGTATCCACGTGCCACATGCACTTATGGACTGTCATAGTGTGGGGTGCTTGCTGTGTCCCTTCTGACTGGGCAGGTTTTTTTTTCCAGCAGGTGGAGTTTCAACTACACACACCTGGTCTTCATCACGCCACAGTATTTAAGGAGCAGCGAGGTCATCCAGTCTCCGCCAGATTGTCGTCGCACTTCTGTGGTAATCAGGCCATCTAAGCACCCCCTCACAGTGATTTAATTACCTATGCTCAACTGTTGTATTCCCTCGTTCCAGGATTGCTTGGCAAGTGGACTGAAGGACTTCGCATTTTCACTCTGTGCTACTGGTTGATATGGATCATTTTTCCCTCTTGGAGCCCACCATCAACCTGCCTGCCTGCTCGCCCTCCAACGCTTGGGAGGGCCACACTCTGGTATTCCCCGCCCTGCAAACTTTTCCCCTGGACCCCTCAGTAAGCATTAACCTAGCTAGCTCTCAGTTGTTACTTTGCCTCTCTGACACAGTAAAGACCCTGCTAACCCCTTCTCCTCTCCTTCCCAGCAAACTCTGCCTCCCTGGCCTCCTTCCCCGCGTGGTCCCAAACATCCCTCCCAGCACCAGTCTCCTCTACATGCTCATTGTCTTAATAAAGCCTTTTGTCTATCAATCTGTGTTTTTAGTCTCTGCAGTCTGGGTCCTTAACCACCAGCTCATGAGCCTTGACAACGGACATCTGAACATGGTGTTTGAACACCTCTTGAGTTCAGATCAGGCAGGCTATTCCTCCCAATCATGCCCCTCCAGATCTCATTGTCACTGTTCACATGAGCGGACAACAGAGTCACTGGATGGAGCATCCTCAAGCATCTGCTCAGTGACTTCAAGAAAGTTGGGTACTCTGACCTGTCATTCAGTGTGCAAATGGCATTCAGGACCTGTTCCCATACCTGAAGGCACAGGGAAGCAGTCCTTTCATCCATCAGTGAAAACTCCAACATACAGGCAGCAAGCCAAGGGGATACAAGGATACCCATCCCAGCCCACCAACTCTCACTGACGGCAACTCCAGACAGGAACAGAGTCCAGCCCCTCTCCAGGAGATTGGTTCCAGAGCCCAGGCCTTGTGTTGATGTAAGGTCAACTATATCTAGCTGATCTCTCAGCCTCATGCACTAGCTCAGGCTCCTTTTCCACCAGAGGTGACATTCCATGTCCCAATCACCAGCCTCAATAGCTGTGGATTGGTCTGCCAGGGCCTCTGCCCTCCACCTTCTGTGGGAGTGGGCCTACAGGAGGGCCCCACGGGCTAAGGCGTGGCCACCAGGCACTCTTCCTCGAGCTCTTGCCCCGGGCCTGGTTCCAGGGTGGGGACACAATAACCCTATCCTGGGCAGGGTAAACTGTTCCCTTAATCTTCCTGTGATAAGTGTCATCTGAACCACTTTTCATCTGGACCCTTACTCAGGACCAATTTGCATTGGGAGACCTTAGCAGGGGGCAAAAGCCCCCAGACAACATAGCCCCTAGGATCCTTAGGACAGACAAAATTTGTCTGGAGTATCTGAGTCCATTCAGTGTTTGGAAGTATTCAGTGAACTCTAAAAGATCAAGGAGAGATGTCTCTCAGCTAATGTAACTGTATAAAGAGAAACATTTCACATTCAGGTAGAATTAATATACACGCTGAGTTCAAATTTCTGGAAATATTCACATTCTATTCAATATGTAGATGAGGACATACAACTGGAGATTGTAAGGTAATATATAACACATTTAAGTTTTTCAGAATTTTTTCTTTTGTGAAAGCTGGAGTTCAACTTTTATACTGTAACCAATTATCTGTTTTATAATGAGGGATTAGTGTTTTCTATTTGCCTAAACTACTGTATTGTACTTCTTATACAAATATTACTTGCAGTCAAGAAAAGCACATTGATAAAACTACCAGGAAAGCAAAGCTTTGTTGTACGTTCATAAAAATGTCTTTATTTACAGAACAAAACATATTTAGGGTTACAATGAACATGAATTCATTCATTTTTGGCAAATAATGATGACTTTCAGTCCAAAATACTAAACAATGTTGGTCGCCAATTTGAACTACATAAATAGTGCATAGCACAAACACCGTCTGAAACAACTTGACATCAACATCAGTATTTCTGATATATTTTAATGCAGAAAACTTACAGTTTATGTGATCAAACAGAACAGAAATATTATACATGAGTTTTTCAATTATTCTGTTTTTATATCCACATGAGACACCAGTCTCATTAATGCTTATACACGTCAACTGAAATTTGAGTTCACTGTGATGGGTAATCAGCACACTGGTGAAATTAATATTACTTCTATATTCAACAAACTGAGGCCTACCCAGTGACACACATGAAGCACAGCAGACACGGTTTTTTGTTGTTTTTTTTTTTGTTACCAGCAGCACAGCCAGATATTCCAGATTAAAATAAATAACACAGGCATAAAAAGTGAAATGAAAAAAAAAAGATTAGTTTGATGTGTTGCTTACAAAAAGCATGAACTTTGAATTAGGGAGATGCACTAAACAGCACGTGTGATTCAACCAAAACAAATGTCTAACTCCATTTCGCCTGCTGGGCTACAGAGCTGATCACTGATCTGCTTTATTTACAGGGAAGAGGACTTAAGTGCCATTTTTAAGTTCAACTTAAAATTGAGAATCAAATAACAAGATATGTTGTGATGGCAGAATAATGCAAGCCCATGTGGGACAAGAAAAAAGTATTGGCCTCTTCAGCACACTGCCTCCCCCTGGAGGAAAGCTGGAACCTTTAACACTTTAACAGGTTGTGGTAAAACTTAAGCCAACAGCTGAAGATGAAACCAGACAGTCAGTACTAGGTGGTCTTCACCAGATCATAGACATGGATGTGAACATCATCGTCATACTTTATGTAGTATACAGTGGGCTTTGCTGGGACCTGGTAGATGACCAAACCTGTCCTCTTCAGGCCGTTATCTGTGACGTACTCTACCTGCTTCCCCACGAGGCTCTCTGGCTCCTCACCCGGCTTCCTGTCTGCTGGCAGCAGGTGTTTGTTCTCTGGATGGCAAACAGGAAAAAAAAAACAACCACATGACACCGTGCTCTACTCAGCCAAATGCATGCATGTGCAACAGGTTATCTTATCTGCAGTTAGAAGATGACTTTTAACCCACCACCTGTGCTTGCCACAGTTCATTCATGAATAAATTCCTCTAAGACAGCAGATCATACTCTCCTAACTAAGCAGAAATTCTGCACAAAATGTTCAGGAGGAGACGGACGAGCCAGAGATGCTGGAGTGTTTTGCAATGCGGACTATGTAAATTTGTCCTGTTCTCTTCCTCCCACTTTTCCAGGAGCATCTGAAATATAATACACTCACAGTTTTATGCACACTGACAGCAAAGCTCACATTACCATACCTGACTCCGGCAGGACACGCAGGTCCCCGTCCTTATAGTCGTCCCACAGCTGGTACATGTACAGCACTGGGTCCTTCTCGTAGGTGATGTAATACCAGTGGGTCATGATGGGGGCTCGGGACAGCACCATGCCTCGCCACTCATTTTTCTCACCATCCTCCTTCTCGAACAGATGCTCCACTGCGCGACCCACCAGCTCCTCAGCCCCAGGAGGCACCTTGATCTTATTGTTCACTGGAGGAAGGAGAAGACACTTTGAGGCCATCAAGCATAAGACTTTACAGATTCGAGATGACAGAATAAATTAAATTATTAAAATATATTTTATATGATATTATAATTCCAACAATGCTTCATTCTGGCATGATCAGCTTTAAATTAGGTCATGAGAATTAAGACTTTTTGGACTATAATTAAAAAGTATTTTAATTATTTCTTACTAAAGGACAACTTAAGTTGTCATCATTTACAGCAGGAGTGTCAAACATAAGGCCCAGGGACCAAAATCGGCCTGGACAAGACTCCAATCTGGCCCACTGGACAGCTTTGGAATATGTGAAGGAGGGCATACATTTTGGACTTTTAACTGTATTTTCATAGGTTTTTCCAGCTTATAAAGACCTCCCCCATGGATATTCATACTACACCAAAGTAATTATGTAATGATAAACAACAATTAAATGACAGAAGAGTTCTGTTTTCTCACTATCAACTATTTTTATAATGGGCTGCAGTAAAAACAACAGAAAGTTTTCTGTGAATTAACAAAAACTTTCTGTTTTAGTTTTGTTTTGAGCTACCAGAACGTTTTCTGTACTTTTACACATTTACTTTTTACAATTTAAACCCAAAGAGTCATGCTGACAGATTTATTTCAGTAACTTCAGCAGCATTTCTTATTATCATGTGTAAAAACTGAGACATACTGTTGAAATTGTTCTTTTTTTCTTATGTCAAGATATCTGAGCGATTAAATGTGTAGCTTAACTTCTTTACACTGACAGAAAGGGAAAGTATGCAGCCCACAATGTAAAATTAGACATCCCCAATGTACAGTAATAAGTCATAGAAATTCAAATGATTTTATATGCAGTTAATTTAATAAGTTGTTTAATACTGTTTACTCCTCAAATAAAAAGATGAGTGTGTTTTTTGTGTGTGGCACCAGCAGCTGTGGTGTGTTCTTATTAAATATACACAATATAAATAACAACTGTCAACACACCTAAGGGTACGCTATGAGCAGAGATTAAAGAGGTATGTAGAGCCTAAAGCCAGGGTTTTCAACATCACAAAGGTGGCACTCTTTTTTTACCTGACTAGATCACTACAGCAAATAATGGCTCCTACACAGAGCCTATGCACAGCTTTGTAGATAGCCATCTGCATGCTGTGGATATTTCATGTCACCAGAGGGCAGTGCCACAAACAACCAGTCTGTAAACTACTCTTGCATATGTTCAGCCACCAAAGAGAAGAGCTAAGTTAAAACATACAAAGAGCAGAAGTGAAACTGAATGTTAAAAACATTGCAAAGTGCCCACTGCCACCACCGTCTGTACTGTTCATTCTGTTTCTCAACCTCTGATGTTTTCCCTACTTCTCTTTCTTCACGTTGAAATTCCCTTTCCTGTTCTGGCTTTTCAATCAGTCAGCATTCTACCTACGCATAGCAGCTCACAGATGTCAAGCTATGTGCTGTTGGCTTTTTGGAAGGCTGCATGCAAGCACACCTGCACAGGTCATCCTTCATTTGGCTGGGCAAACACCTACTCAAACGGACAAAAACGCGCCGCCATAAATCCCATGTAACACTATGTAACAAATAGTCTTGGCTGGAGTGGGTCACACATAGTTTTCTGCTCTAGCAGCAATACATATTCTCAGCAAGCTGTTCAGCGGTACACTGCATGAAGTATCGTGTTTAAATTAATCAAGTTTAACGACTCAAACGTGCAGCCGCCAGACTTAGAAACAAACAGCGGCAGTAAATGTACACTGAGTGGAAAAAAAATAAATTAATTTGTGAATTAACGATTAATGATTCCCTGCCAGTATTCCTCTCTTCTCTGTTACTGTTATATTTTTAATACACTCCATATCTCTCCATGCCCTGTTTCTCTGACTGAAGCAGAAGAGGAATTAAATGATGCATACAAAAGACACCCTTTGTGCAAGTGTGCAGAAAGTTGTTTACTGCTTTTGCCAGTGTGATGCACATCATCTTTGACTGGGATTTTAGGTTTTATTGAGGCAGCTAATGCACAGAAGCCTAGCTGTGGCAAATTTGACTTCATGGCTTCATAGTTCATCTCTAGACCTGACTGAGATAACCACCAACACAGGCTTCAACAGGAAATCCTATGAAAAAGTGACATGGAGCGTAATACACTGCAGACACGAGAAAGCCCCTCCAAACTTCAATAACTGACTGTAAACCACATTTTATATTCAAGCAAAAATATTCATGATTAGAGCCACAGAGACATCATGGCACTCACCAACTTTCTCTGCCAGGACCTGCAGATTGGACACCCGGCTGTCTTTGAAGAGCTCAATTCCGTAGACACAATCAAAGCCATCATATTTGACCATGTAGAGGGAGCTGTTCACAGCCAGGCGCTCCAGAACTGTCCCCTTTCCATTTGGTCACATTGCCCTTCTCCCTCCAGGTATGCTGAATCCTGCGGCCCAGCAGGTTGTCAGGGTCTGGACTCAGGGTCGATGCCGAGCTCTCACTCAGCTCTCCACTGCTACGCTTCCTGTAAACCCGAATAGAACAAGCATCACATTAGCATTTATACATTAGTGCGGGTATGATGAACTTGAGCTGATCCAACAGTATATTCTTTGGGTTACCTCATGACTGACCAAGGGTGTCTTTAAATAAACCCAAAGAATGAGGACTCTCAAAATATTACATGAAGAAATAAGGGGTGTAAAACATTTTTCATTTAATATTCACAAGCCATCAGAGAATAGCTGCCTCCACTTCAAAGTCAGTAATCAAACACACATCTGCCATGGGCTGTCATCTTTTACACTAATGAAGACTTTCTTTAAAACTTCTAAATTCACAGATATTGTGTGAAAATATGGTGTAGAGGGGTAACTGTTGCATCTGTACCATAAAATGACAGCAATAACATTTTTTTAATCAACTGGGCCAGACGTTTTCTTATCAAGATTATTCGTAGCTTGCAAAACACCAGTCAGTACCTCAGGCTGATCATTAAAAGCTCCTGCTGCATTGATAAACAAGCCTAAATAACAACACCTCTAATGATCATCTAAGTACTAAGAGCAATGAGCCTGAATGGAATGGTTACAGACAACTGGTCACCACTGATCTATTCCAAGTCTGCAGACAATTGAGCTTATGTTTAAGGACTGACTGGCCAACTGACCATATGTTACTACAGTGTCATTCAAAGTGAAGTGTGTGTGTGTGTGTGTATGTACTGTGTTATACTGTAATAGCAGGGTCAAAGGTGTTAAGTCTGACTTGCTGAATGAGCCTACCTGCCCCGTTTCTTTGACATGTTTCCATAAATTCACACAACCCTGTGAGAAACAAGACAAGTAATTTAATGAGCGTAACAGAACCTGCTGAAATGTAATAATATATAAGAATTGGTTTTTGGCAGAGAGCAGCAAACTCAGGTTACCCGGCGGGCTTGCAGCCCTCAGCTCAATCAACCACAGCCATGCTAACAAGCGTTACCGGATGTAAACAACATTACTGCGACAAGCCCGCCGCTAAAGCTAACTAATCTAGCACAATGCTAATATGACTACAGGTTACATATTTGCACAGCTAACTATATATGGCTAATAAATGTGTAACTTCGCCGAAGCTAGCTGAATAAACGTCGTCCTGTGGAGTGTCGTCGGAAATGTCAACCAACGGCGTGTCTAAAATTAGACCACGTAGGTGGTTAACGCCAGGAAATCCCCCAGCCACTGCTCATTTTAAATGAGTAACATTTCTGAGATCTTGGCTTCTGCATTTCTGCACATAAGCTAGCTGAACAAAAGGAAATGCATCGCCATGTAAGCGCTGATTTCGCACTCTTTCTGCAGCTTCTAGATTAACGGGAAAAAGAAGGACTGACCATGAAAAAATAGCTCATATTTCATTTGCGGTCGACTAGTTCACTAGGTGGAAGCCAGCAAAATAATCTGTTCGCCCTACCTGATCAATAATTTCACGTGTTTGTCTTTGCAAAGCAGATTCCTCCACCTAAGGCAAGACACACGGAAACGAACCGGATTTGCTGACTACAACTACCAGGAGGAACGCGTAGCGCGCAAAGGACTGTGGGGTTCGTAGTCAGTTAAAGGTACTTCCTTTAGATTTCATGCGGCTGCTAATAACTTCAAAGACATGTAAGGTTTCCGAAATCATGTGATTTGAGAGACTGTAAAAAGCCCTACTGCTAACATTTTGTTGTCATTTTATGGTGAAGTTACCCTTAAACTACACTTGTCACTATTACCCTTACATTATGACTATTAAGTCTACTTTACATCTCTCTACTGAACATCAAATAAAGACACAGGGGAAAGTAAAAAAATAAAATAAATAAATTGCTTTCTTTTGAGATAGACATCTGAGTATGTAGGTATAAAATTATTCATTTTTAGTTTTGTTTATATATATATATATATATATATATATATATAAACACACACACACACACACACACACACACACACACACACACACACACACACACACACACACACACACACACACACACACACACACACACACACACACACACACACACAAGTGCTATTTATTTAATATTCATTGCTTTTAGTATTTGTTTTTCCTCAAAGATCTTCCATAACTCAAGAGTTTGGTAAACCTATCGAAAACTGTTGCATTTACACACATGCGCACACAGTTATTTATTGGCTGTTTGTTAATAGGTCAAAAGATATTTGGACCATTTTGGAGATATATCAAACCATGTGTATTTCACACATCCTAAAACACTCAACTGAAAGAGCTAGTGCTACAATAAAACACAGGCATGATTAGTTGGTTTTGTAGCTGAAATGCTTCATTCCAACACAAGATGTCAGACTAAACACAAATTCTCTACAGCTGAGTCTGGGCTTTTAACAGACTTCAACGATGGACAGAGCAGTCTGCAAAGTGAACGATAGAGCACCTCTCTCTCTCTCTCTCTCTCTCTCTCTCTCTCTCTCTCTCTCTCTCTCTCTCTCTCTCTCTCTCTCTCTCTCTCTGCTCTCGTTCTCTCTTTCTCTCTCTCTCTTTCTCTTTCTCTCTCTGTGTGTGTGTGTGTGTGTGTGTTTAGGGTGAAAGCTCTTGGTTTTATCTTGTGCCAAACCACCTGTATGTGTATGACTCATCTGTGATCAGGTGGTGAATAAAAACAGTGCACAAACTCCTGATTATTTTATTCACATAGCCACCAGTAGTGATAGATTAATAGCTGTGGTTTAAACATCAGCTACTTACTGATAAACTTTCATTTGCTACAAGGCCCTTTATTTATTTCCTTATTATTTCCAAAATGTAATACACAGTAAGGTTATTATAGTTCAGGAAAACTATAGACTAAAACTAGGTGTGGTAAAACTAAACTTTTCAAAAAAAAATTTTTTTTGTAAACTTACAAAAGTAAAATTTAAATTACGGGGGACGTGTTCGCCTTAGTTTTAGTCTTTAGTCAGTTTGGACAAATTTGTCAACACAAAAAATCTAAAACAAACACAGAGACTAATAAAAACAAAAAAGAAATAAATCCACTGTGGATGCAAAATAAAACTGAACTGAACTGAAAATAAAAACTCAAAAAGAAAAAAAAAAGAAAGAAGAAAAACTAACTGGAAAATGCCAAACTTTAATAACTACAACAATACAGCAGAAGAAACAATTCTTTGTTTTCCTGTATGACAAATACATGAATAAATAATAAATTCTGATTCTGATGATCTTACCCAGAGAGAGGTCCCCAGAGGACAGCAAAGTCAAGCCTTCTGTTTACAAGACTGACATTTTACATGTGCTGATTATTTTAACAGGGTTTTAGCAACCTTGCATTTAAATTGGAAAATAAAAAATAAAATAAAAGATTTATAGTGCTCACCTCTAACTGGTAGTTTCAAAGCTTTACAGCACTAACAGCATTATTGATCTTAATATTGACAGGGTAAAAATGAGTGGTTAACATAAATAAATAAAAGATGACGCATTTCCCTGATCCTGCCTTAAAAAAAAAAAACACTCTACACTCGTTGAACTCACACTACATGGACCAAAGTACGCTGTCACCTGCACATTACAGCTGCAGGAGCTGGAAACCATGAAGCTCCTGATGCCCAGTTTTTGTGCTGAGGTTAATGCCAGTGGAGGTTTGGAATTCTGCATTTATTGAGTCAGCAGAGTGTTGGCAACTTTTATGCACTATGCACCTCAGGACTCTGTACCTCTGTAACTTTACGTAGTCTGCCACGCTGTGGTTCCTAAATTCTTCCACTTTGCAATAACACCATTTACAGCTGTTCGTTGACTATCTTGGAGGGAAGATATTTACCAAACTGACTTGTTATTGTTGTTGTTGTTGTTGTGGTGGTGGTTAGCACTGTTGCCTCACAGCAAGAAGGTCCTGGGTTTGAATCCACCTTGGCTGGGACCTTTCTGTGTGGTGTTTGCGTGGGTTTTGTCTGGGTACTCCGGTTTTCCTCCCGTGATCCAAAGACATGCAGTTAGTGGAGTTAGGTTAATTGGTAATTCTAAATTGCCCATAGGTGTGAATAGTTGTCTGCCTCTCACTCTGCGACAGCTGGGATAGGCCCAATACCACGTGTATGTTCAGTCATCCACTGGGGTACAAACTCTACTCTACTGTTTTAAAAACTGTAAGCTCTCAACTAGATTTGTTGATTTCATGGAAGACATCTGTCCTCCATTAGCAGCTATTGTGGTGATCTGAGGGAGTTCCTTAGTCTAATTATGAAATTCCTGTTTTAGATTAAAACACTCTGACTGCATGTATTCAGGATCAGTTCACCACAGACGAGAATGCTGTGCAGTTTTAGTCAGAGATGGTGCACCATAAAGCTGACAGCGCTTGTGAGAAAGCCAGTATTGTATAGACACAAAAGCTGTTCGGCGTTCCAAGGTTGCCTCCTCTTGTCCTTGTTGTTGTCACAGTAACAGAAAATGCCTGCATGCTGGAGAAGTGGTCCAGCTTCTTTTTCATCCAAAGCAGCTCAACAAGGCCTTCCGTTCATCAATGGAGCTCACTCAGTTTTCAGGGCAAAATGAAGTTTGGAGTGAGTGTAAATTATTTCCAAAACCAATTTCGGCATCTCTTCCCTGTGATTTTGTTGATTCATACTTCATACTTTGCAATTACAAAGCTCCAAAATATTAATCTCCATGTTTACTCATCTGCTTGACTGACGTGTTCTGCTCTTTGGAGCTTTCTCCAGCGCTGCCGTCACAGGAGGGGAACCCACAGCGGCTCTCTCCCTTGGGACACCATCAGAATACCGACTCCAAAAATAGAGGTATCCTCCTCTCCTTCCAACTTTTCTGCTCTTCTCTGTGCTCCTTTATCGGACTGAGGACACACTTACAGATCGTGCACACTCTCCTGCACAGAAATGATCTGCATCCTGCTGAGAAATACTCCAGGTGGTTTTTGTCAAGTATTGCAGTGAGATTGCATAGTGTAGTCATAAAGTCAACCCAAGGTTAGTGTGTGCGTGTGTGTGTGTGTGTGTGTGTGTATGTGTGTGCGTGCATGCATTGATTAGATGTCTCTATTATTAGCACCATCCCTATGCAATCTGAGCTAAGTCAGAGCTAAAGGGATGGTATATGATGGGATGGTATATCATGGCTGTATTAAGCATGTTTGAAACAAAACCAGTGTGTGTATGTGTGCATGTATTTGAGCAGGATGTTGGGCTAAAAGAGGAGTGTGCTGCTGATCAGCAGCTTTAATTAGATGGGTTCTGTTCCTATCTGGTTCACAGTTCGCCTTTCTCTGAGGAGGAAATTGCAAATATGAACATGCTTGACACAACCCCGTGAGACGAATCAAGACCAAACACAACGATAAAGAGTCTTGAGTATTATGAACTGGATTTCAAAGGGTTTTGAGAGACTGTAAGGGTCACAAGATGCAGAACTACACACAAGCGTGTTTGTACAGCAGGCTGCTGACTGTTCCTGTCCTTTCTTTCATGTTCAGATGAAAGCTAATTCCCCTTCAGAGAGACAGTTTCACATGTCTGATAGAGTTTTCAAACAGCATCTTTGGTCACATTTATCTAAGGAGAAATTTTATCCATATGGAGGTGTGGAAAGATTTTGTTTTCAGCAAGTTCACAGTGATCCACACCTGTCCTTAGCTTCTAAGTAACTCAGTTTTAAACAATTAGTTTGGTAAATTCTAATCCCAGAAGTCCAAAATCATATTTTCTAGTGAGAGAACAATTCACCTCTGAAATCCATGTGTATAATTTCATCTCTTGGTATATGAGATGATTAAGTGCTGCGTCATCAAGTTGGCAGTTTGAATCTCTCTTAAGTATTTTTCTTGTCTATTCATCAACTCATCCACAGTTGTTCATGTGTTTCTGCAAGCCTAGCAAGATTTAGTGGGTACTGTACATACCAAAGATTTGTTTTTCTATCCTCTGCAACAAAGGTTTATTTATTTCACTTGAATTGTATAATGAAAAGTCATTATACAATTCGAGTGAAATAAATAAATGAACACAAAAATAAAGACAAGATGATGTTTTCTTTGCTGACCATTCAAACCCTGCATTTAATTCACATTTGTACAAAGACAAAATATCAAATGCTGAAACTGATGAAAATTATAGTTCTTTTCTAAAGTAACTTTGCATTTGATGTCAGCAAGGTTAAAAAAATGGGGAAAGATGTGTAATGCTACAAAAGCTAATTAGGTTAATTAGTTACAAGTAAACAACACGAGTATAGAAGGAACACGACAGAGAGGCTGAGTAGTCTGTGATGTGTGGGGAAATGCTTCAACAACATAAGAATAATATCCAACTATGAAAATTTGCAGAGAAAGTAGAAAGAGCAGAAATCACTGCATGCACTCAGGAACACTTGTGAAAACCACTTTAGCAAACACAGTTTGCTGCTGCATCCACAAATACATTCAACCTCCAACATACAAAGAAAGGTTCAAGACACAAAGAAACTTATTCAGCTGTTGGGGTTTGTGGGGCCCATTTTCAAGGTTCACTGAAAGAAAATGATGCAACTAATTACTTTGTTGTTTACCTTATTTATTTAGTGGATAATTTTCTGTGAAGCACATATAACAGAACATGTTTTCAGTGAAACCAAATGCCGCCCTCAACCCTCACCACCACAACCACCACCACCCACATGCACACACATACACACATTGACATTACACATGTGGTGTTTGGTTTCACTCAACCTGAGGGTAATAAAAGTGTGTGAATTGTAGGTGCTGTGTATCAGCATTCTGTAGTCAGTCTCAGTGTGCGAATGTCTGTGTATCTGTGTGTGTATGTGTGTGTTTTATATGTGTATGCATGTGTGTTCTGTCTTTCTGTTCCTGCCTCTTGTTTCCCACACTCCCACATACTTCACCCTCTGTTTTACAGAAACCATTCTATATTTTTTCACACTCTATCCCAGCTGCAAATTATGGAGAAATATGGCTGTCAAAAAATGGTGAAAATGAATGATCTTCCTGGCAAAGAATGATCCACCTCGCATGGCGGCAACTGTGGCGTAACCAGGGCCAATAGGAATAGTGGTTACTCCCATAAAGGACTTTTTATTCCTATCCAGAAAGTCAACTTGATCAGAACATGTTGTGATTTAAATTTCATCCTAGGACCAGTGGCAACAAAAAGAAGCACACATCACATGTGACTGGACCCAAATTGGAATACATGCAACAAGTGCAAGAAATACATGTACAACACACACACACAGCAAAACTGTCCTCTTGTTTTATAAGACTTTTAGTTCAATGGCGCCTGATATGTTGTATATGGTTACTAGTGGTGAGGCTTGTGATGTCTTTCTCAGGGAAGGACTTGTTCATTTTAACAGGTCAATATTAGACTACATTCTGCCTGCATACCAGGAGCATTAAAAGAGGGACTAAACTAGAACACATGCAATCCAGATATGTTGGCAACTGAAAATATTTGCTACATTATGGAATACAAATAAGGAGCTTCTGAACTGCCTAGCAGCTGAGTTTATACAGTATTTCAAGGAGGAATAAGAACACATTTCCCCATAAAACTCCACAAACACTTACAGAGTGCTGTTAATGGAAGACCTGATGCAACACAGTAGTAACTGCACCCATGTTTTTAAAACATAAATTCAAAATTTAAATTTAGAATGTTGTCTTGGTACAAGGGTTTAAGTGATTTCCAAATCATTGCATTTTGTTTTCACTGATAATTTATAGCGTCCAGAATTTTCTGAGGTCAGGGTCTTAAATATTTGGTGAGTATTTCAGAAGCAAACAAAAACTAAAAATCGAAAATTTTGCAGAAATTATTACATGATTAACAGGGGTCATTACTAAGAGGTAGTCATAGCATGTGCTGACCAAAACTCACCCACAACACTAAATGTTTCAGTGTAATTATATCCAGACCGTGTGAGAGAAAGTAAATCCTCTCATTAATTGGGTCTTAGGATTGTGCAGCCCTTTGTGGTCACAGCTAATTGACCCCAAGAATGAGGGGGAGCACATCTGCCTTCTTTTATTCACAGCTCTAATTAACACAACCACCAGAACCAGAAAGGAATGCATGAGTATGTGCTTACTGTGTGTGTGTGTGTGTGTGTGTGTGTGTGTGTGGTTGAGAGAGAGACACAAGATCTCCTGACCCCAATCAAGCTAGCCAGATCATATTATGAAACAAAATATTTATGTGCAGTTTAAAAATACTACATATTATGAACACAGATTATATCTCTGTAGAGGCCACAGTGCTTATTGATATTATTGATATTAGGTGCCTTTTGTCCTACTAACAGCTGAGGAAGCAGGGTGTACATTTAAACTTTTGTGCTTACTTGCTAATTAGTTTTCACTCTCGGTTTCATCAAGTGCTATAAAAGTGCCACAGTTGATTCAGGCCAGGGGGGAAGCTGATGCCAGTTATGTGCAGCTGGACACAGGCCTGCCTTTTTTGCTTTGACAGAAACCATCTGTGAACACATCACAACAACAATTTGATGGCAAAGATGTTAAATCAGGCAGGATTATTTACTCATCTATTTGGAGTGGAGCAACATTATCACTCAGTTGTGTTTCTCTTCTTAGTGAAGTTTTTGGTTGCCAATTCCTCAGTAAAATCTCTCTGCACACCAGAAATGTGCTAACAGGTAATGTGCAGAGGCTTTTTAAAAACACTTTTCCTGTTTTTGCTAAAAAAAAAACAGCTTCCTGTCACTGAAGAAAAAGAAACAACAACATTGAAAGCAGTGAGAACCAAAACTTGTAAAGTCATATGTAAGAAAACCAAAATAATGACATGAAAAATGTAAAGCTCAATGAAGCTGAGAGAGACTGCAGTGTGAACATTTTCAGTGTGTTCATCACTATGAGCAACATCTTTATTTACATAATTTATGTGAGCTGATTAAAGTGTAAATAAAAACAGAATGCAATGATTTGCAAATCTCATAAACCCTTATTTTATTCACAATAGAACACAGAAATGCTCAAATGTTTTAACTGCGAAAGTGTACCATTTTAAGAAAAAATAAGGTCATTTTGAATTTCATGGCAGAAACACATCTCAAGAATTCTGGGACAGGGCCATGTTTACAACTGTGTAGCATCCCCTCTTCTTTTAACAACAGTCTACAAACATGCCGGATCTTTGGGAGAGGAATGGTGTCCCATTCTGTCAGTCCTGTGTATTCTTTCTTGTATTTTTCTTTTCATGATTCTCCAAATGTTTCAGTTTGTGAACAATCTGGACTGCAGGCAGGCCAGTTCATCATCCAGACTCTTCTAATATGAAGCAATGCTGTTGTAATAGCTGCAGTATGAAGTTTAATATTGCCTTGCTGAAATATGCTAGACCTTCACTGAAAAAGACATCATCTAGATGGGAGCATATGTTCCTCTAAAACCTGTATATACCTTAAAGCATTGATGGTGCTTTTCCAGATGTGCAAGCTGCCAAATCCATAGGCACAAATGCACCCCCATACCATCAGAGATGCAGGCTTTTAAACTGAGTGCTGAAAACAAGCCAGGTGGTCCCTCTCCTCTTTAGTCTGGAGGGCATGGCATTCATGTTTTCCAGAAAGAATTTCACAAATTTCACGTCTGACCACAGAACAGTTTTCCATGTGCCTTGGCCAAGAGATGACAGTGGTGTTTCTGGATCATGTTCACATATGGCTTCTTTGCATGATAGAGCTTTAACCTGCATTGGTGGGTGGCATGGTGATCTGTGTTCACAGACAGTAATTTCTGGAAGTGTTCCTGAGCCCATGCAGTGATTTCCATGACAGAATCATGGCTGTTTTTAAGGCTGTACTGCCTGAAGTCCCAAAGATCACAGGACATCCAAGATTGATTTTCAGGCTTGAGTTCCAAATCATTGCATTCTGATTCTTTATTTACATTTCACACAGCATCCCAACTTTTTTGGAATTGGTGTTGTGTAAAAAATACTGATATGTTGCTACTTTGAGAGCTAAATCACACCAGTTTGTAACAGTATAAGCATATATGATTATTTTACATGGATCTAGGATGTGAATAATTTTTTAAAATAAATTAAATTAACAATAGTTAAAAAAAAAATAAGGGAAAACATTCTAACTTTCATCAGCTGGTCATTTTGCATTTTATAGGGAAAGATTTACTTTTTTCATATCAATGCCTGTTTACCTGCCATTAATTGGAAGGGTCTAGTGTCTTGCTCAAGGACACTTTGAGAAAACTCTGTGTTAGTGATGGTCAGTAGCTGTGGTGGAGATGCAACCTGACACTGTCTGCTTACAAGGCTCACGCGTAGCAGCCACCTCACACGAAATAGACCTCTATGCTTTTGCTTCTCACACACTAAGCAACTATTTGAACTTCATAGCCCCCCACTGAGATAATAAACAGTGCTGAATGTATTGATCACCCCACTGCACAGAGGTACTATCGCATTTGCAGTTTATTTTGATGAGCAACTGTTTTGTGTTACTCTCTGTAGTCTCTCCAGGAGGTTTCTGGACTCTTATGGACTCTCTGTCTGCCTGCCTACACATTCTCTCCCTTGTTCTTCAATCCTTTAATCTCTGCATAAACCCACTCTGACTTCATAGCCCTGAGTCATACTGTATCACATCTGTCTCCTCTCCTCTCCTCTCCTCTCCTCTCCTCCTTCCTCTCCTCTCCTCTCCTCTCCTCCTGTCACCGTGACACAAACAACAGGGGGTGCTGCTCTGTCGATCAATTCCTGATGTTGCTCACTGATGCCATGTAAGCTTAACTGATAGCCTGTGTGCTTAGGGTTTTGTGTGTGTGTGTGTGTGTGTGTGTGTGTGTGTGTGTGTGTGTGTGTGTGTGTGTGTGTGTGTGTGTTTTTTCCTCCACTGATGAGGTAATGCATAGATAATAATGGCACCAGAAAACACTCAACTAAACAGCAAAGGAACAAAATTTCAATTGATTGGAGCATTTATTCCGATAAGGAGAGATCATTTGGAAGAACTGAACATGATTTATTGAGCTGCAGAATTCGATTAATAAGCTATTTGGTGATTAGCCTCTTACACCCCCACCCCCACCATCTCCCCCCATCCCGAGTCTAGACACTTGTGGTAAAGATAAAGATGAAGATGGAGGCTTGGACAGTGCTCTGACCAAGGTGAGGTGGAGATGGGGAGGAGGCAGGTTGCAGAAATGAGAGTCTGAAAGGCAGAATGACAGAAGAGCACTGAGGTTTAAAGCACCCAGAGCAGAGGCTGATTGGCTCGCAGAAGGTGGGCAAGAAAATGATTGGGCCAGAGTAATTATGTCAGCATCGAGTTTGACAGCGTGGGAAAGAGGAAGTGATGTAAAGAATAGACAGATGAGCGAGTACAATTTGTCCTCACTGGATTTACACATAAACTGCATTCATATAATCAGCTGATCATTTCCTCTGTAATTCTAAGTAAATTACCTGTTTTTTAAACTATTAATTAAGAGGGCAGTAACAAGAATGGACTATAACTGAGCACTAAAAGCATTTTTTACTGTAAGCCTCATTCATCCAGTCGCACAGCGCTTTATTCTACACCTTTCAGTTTGGATACACTGAGAGCAATTTGGAATTCAGCATCTTGCCCGAGGCCACGTTGGCATCAAGACCAGAGAAGCCAGAGACTGACACACCAAACTTCTGATTAGAAGATGAAATTTTCCCTCCTAAGCTATAGTCACCCCAGTTTCCTGTAGCAGGTGGTTTTGTCTGAGGAGTGTTGCTGTAGCCCAGCAGAAGCTGTTGCTTGACTGGAGTGGGTGGGCATGTTCAAAGTAAAAAAAATGCGCTCTCTAAAGAGTGGAAAACTAGAAGCATATTTCACTCATTAACTATGCCTATAATTTGGAACCATTAATGTTTTCACCAGCTGTTGATGCTGACACAGATTATTATACTTGTTCACTTCTGGTAGGACATGAAAAGACAATGGGAATTTGGATTCTAGCTTTAGTTCTGGTTAAATTGAGTCTCTAGCTGTTTTACTTTTAAGATTAATTTATTTTTGTGTCCTGTGTCAGTTCTGCCTGTTTTCCCCTGATTCCCTGACTGCTTTCAGCTGTGTCCTGTTACCTTCCTGTTCATCATTCCCAAATCAGCCCAGTGTGGATAAAACATCCTTTCCTCCTTTTTGTCCGTGTCATATCATTTGTCTATACGCTCTTTTCTACCACTGATGTTCTCTTTGTCATGGTCGTGGGTCTTAGACCCAGGATTTTAGGTTTTGAAAAAAAAAAAGTTTAGGTTCTGTTTATTATTGAATATTTTCTGTTTCTGAGTCTTAGCTTGTTTATATCATCTTTGTCCATTTTCCTTTGTATTCTTTACCTCTAGTCTGTTTACATCAGAGTATTAGTACCATTCCCTTCATGTCTTCCTTTCCTCATGTTAGGTTTACTTTTGTTTATGAGTTTCCCTGTTTAGTTATTGTTGCTCATTTCCTGTTTTACTTTGCTGGTTAGTTTTTTTCCTGTGTCTGTTATTTAGCTTTATTTCCTCCCCCATGATTGTGTGGATTCTGGTCCTCTGTGCCTGATTTTCCCCAGGTGTGCTCACTTCCCCTGATTAGCCCTGTGTGTGTGTGTGTGTGTGTGTGTGTGTGTGTGTGTGTGTGTGTGTGTGTGTGTGTGTGTGTATGAGAGAGAGAGTGTGTGTGAGAGAGAGAGAGAGAGAGCGAGAGAGAGAGAGAGTATTTATAGTCCCGTGTTTCCTTTTTCAGAATGTCTGTTTGTTTTCCTCTGGTTACTCATGCTTGTGTGTTCCTGTTGTTACCCACGTGTTATGTTGGATTCTTGGATTTATTCATTTATTTATTGGCTTTTTGGACATTGGTTCTGTCTGCATATGGCCTTAATAAAGGTTAGTTTTATGTTCTCTAACCTGAGTTTGAGTCCTGCATCTAGGTCCAACCTGCCTGCCTCTGGCACTCTGTGTTACTTGTGTTTTTAGGGATCCCTGGACTAAATTCAATCTTAAACTCATGGCTTTTGATTTCCTTTTTATGGACTTTGTTTAATTATGGACTTTTCGTCAGCCAATAAATGGCTCATTTAGCTCATAATGTCATCATTCATGTTGCAGAGTTTGTTTATTTTAATAATGTACTCTATAAATGTGAGTTTAGAGCAGTGATAACATAAGGATGGCATGTGGCACAGCCCTGGCATCTGGGTCCTATAGCTATTCCCCAAACAGAAAGCCAGATATAATGACTAAAAATAAATAGAATAAAATTAAAGAGAAGTTACAACTTCTCTTTAATTTAGAAAACACAAATTGTCAAAAAAAAAAAAAATAACAAGAGAAATACACACAAAATAAATAAGCAAACAAGCAATTAAAAAACAATGAGACAATAGAAGAGCAATAAGAGGGAGAAGGGCATAAAAAAGTAGATACAACATCAAATAAAGTTTTTAAAAATGTGTTTTTAGAAGTGACCCATAGGAAGTCACAGAGCTTGCCTGATCTCCTCAGGCAGGCCTTTTAAGTGCTGAGGGGCCCTGATGACAACACCAGCATTCATCTTTGGATTTAAGTCTTGGCTTTAGAGCAGCTCGGAGGGCACCAGCTGAGGATCTGAGGTGGCAAATTGTCTCATACAGGGTCAACAGTTCTGCCATGTAGCTTGGAGCCAGAAGTGCTTTAAAAGTGATCAGGAAAATCTTAAAATCTATTCTAAAAAGTACAGGGAGCCAATGCAGAGAGGCCAAGGTAGTGGTGATGTAATGCAATCTGCTGATACAAGTAAGAAACTGCCTTCAGGCACATTTTTTAACTAGCAGGAGGCAATAGAGTGGCATTTCTTTTGAGAGCTTTGGTTTAATGTTGGATATTATTTGGAAGAAGCATGACTTATGTGTGCCTCTGTGGCAATGGCCACAGAGGCACACATACTGTAAGTCATGCATTAAAATGATCATGGCCATCCAAAAACAGCATGCACGATGGATCTCTGCATTGGACGTATCCTGATACTTTAACAAAAATAAAAAACTATGCTTGGAAAAGTTGAATATGTAAAAAAGTATCTACAGTTGCACTGTCAATAAAAACAAAAATCTTTTATACTTGCACTGTCAGGATCCAGCAATACGTAACTGAGCCAAGCAATATTATTGCTTTACGGTCAAACTAAATGTAATGAGGGCAATTATTGTTGTGGAGTGAGTGACACACACACACACACACACCAGAGGATAAATAAAAAATATAAAAATGCACTGAAAGCTCGTCTGCATGTTCCTGCGTGAAGTTTTTGTTTGTCCAAACTGCGACCTTCACTCATGTCAGAGGACTCTGCAGGTTGATGATTAACCTCAGCATTAGCAGCTGTCTCATTCAGGAACAGAATGTTACACAGGTCAAGGCCCGCTTTAGAAAGCTGAGGGTTATTTTGAAATCATGCATTCATATTTAAAGCCATATGTGGATGGATTTATCCGACCTGGAAACAGTTTGGGTCGTTTTTGAGTCCGTTTGCAGAAATTCGTGCAGAAAGTCTCCCACATTTTGGACATTCATCACCACCATCGTTGCGTTAACACAAACACGCAGGACTGGAGCCTTTCTGGAACAGAAATACTTCTGAATGTTTGCAAAACTTTAAAAATCTCATTTTAAAATATAAAGTTGTATTTATTTAGCTAATGCAGGTATTCACTGAGGGCTCACACAATAATACTGAACACCATAACTTTGATTAGAGGCCATATAACGTGAAATATTAGATGGTCCTTTGTTTCAAACAATAACGTTTCACAGAACTTGTTGTTGTTGCCGGTTTGAGCATCTCCAGCGCTCCCCATTCCCACCTCTGCAATCCCAAATCCTCAAACACGCCGCGCTCTTTCTCCTGATCTCATTTCCAAGTTAAGCAGACTGTGTTAGTCCCTCGTCAACACGACAGGTTTGCTCGCCTTTACTAATGGGCCTCTATACTGATAGTTATGCTCTTGCGTAAATATGCAGTCAAATAGATGTACAACTAGTGACACGTGGCTGGCAGCGCTCTGCAGCCTCACCTTGATGTTTGTGTCATACAAATACTGTACGGGTTGCGAAAATGAGAGGCCGTCGATAGGCCCTCCAGTCTGACGGAGAAAAAGGTAATTTTTATTATTTAAAAGGCCTCGAAAAAAAAAACACCCCACAGTAAATAAATCTGCCTGCCTATCCAGCGACACGCTGTCTGAACTGACCAATTCATGATTTACGAGTCTGCATATTCAGCTCAGCAAATCATATAATTGGGGCTGTGACATTATTCTTGCCCTGTTTACGTCACTGTTTCAAGGAAACACGCACAAAGTCTTTAAAGCATTTCACTGGCGTTTACTTTATGTGCCACAGACGGCGATGCCAGCCGGCGGCGACGTCCGAGAGAGGGCGCTCTGAAGCTATGCCTGGCACACTCAGCACTAATGTTTTAATTAGTGTTGAATATTTAGAGAGTCATACAGTCATCCAGGTTTTTAAAAAAAATCAGGTTTAAAACTGTGCCCTTTGCAAATATCGGTCCCATTCTTTATGACAGAGCCTGAACTTTGATGCTGATGGCGGTTTAATGGGGTTTTTTTTTTTTAGAAATCTGAATTCAAACATCAGGAAGTGTTTATGCTGCTGAAAGTGAGCAGTTTGATCAAACTGCTTAAAACGCCGTTCAGGTTAACATCAGAAAGGTTTCAAAACTCTGTTCTTACATTTTAAATAAGCCATAAACATCTGTTCCCGGATTATTTTAGCAACAGCACTGTGGCGGAGTAACATTTAATCCTGCATCAGTTAATCTGCCTTAAATATTCCTGTGTGTGGATTTGTGCTGTAAATGAGCCTTTACTTCATTTATAAACGTTTTCACGTTCTTTGGTGTTCTTGGTGTAAAATAATTAACATTTATATGTAGGCTTAGGCAATAAATTCCTTGAATGCAACGCAATAAAATGGATTATGATTTCAGCTCAGCTGAAGTGGAATAAGCACGTTGGAGGATGTGCGTAATGAAAAGCGCACCAAGGAAGAGCGCCAAACATTCCTTTTAGTTCCCCCCCTTCTTTTTGCCCCAACGAAAATACAATAAGATTAGTTTATAATGAAGCTTTTCATATGAAACTGTTCTTTTCAGTTAGCGCAGGTGTACAATTGGGGTGGGGGGATGCTTGAGGAGTCTCACGCCTAGGTGCGAGGAGATTATTCAAATAGGGCCCAAGGCGTAGAAGTAGGGATTGGAGGCTTGCCTAGCGCACGGAGCTATAACACAGCGTTAACAGCACGGAGCGTCATTTGAACTCCAGTCACTGACAGACGCATTTCACGGCTGGCTCCATAAGACACACATGCGCCAGTCCTTGACGAGGGGACACACCGACGACCTAAATACACCCAGTGGTCCCCAGTTACCTGCTATTAGAGAGACTTTTGGCTTTCCCTCTGCTGGGAGACGCTTTGTGAAGTCCTCCATGATGCTTGGAGCAGTTAAAATGGAAGGACACGAACACACCGACTGGAGCACCTACTACGGAGAGCCCGAGGTGGGTACCTTAAATATATATTTTTTTCTGTCTAAAGCCGATCCCATTTTATACAACTCAATATTAGCCCTGAGATAATATTAACTTTGTGATCAAATATTGACTTGAGGCGCCTCCAAATCCTCCCCCATCTCCACGCAGCGCGCTATCCTAACAAAGTTGCTTGACATGTAGGGGGAGAAACTTTTCACTCGGATTATAATTTCATAAGTCTATACGTGTTTCTACTAAATCAGATTATTGTTTGTCGGGTTTCCACTCGATAAACATGTGCACTGTTTGATTTCGAGGAGATTGATTCAAATATTTGTGCTGTGCTCTCCATTTTCCTGTGGGCACAGTCATATTAGGTGTAAACATTTTCATCTACATTGCACACTTTAAGAGGATTACTCGGCTCAATTTATTTGTTATACTAGTGGCATTAAATAAATTGTTAAATATATTCGCCCGTGTTTTTCATTTTTAGAGAAGAGTTCGCAAACGCCGCACTTCCGAAACCCGCAGGCTTAAAATTATTCCGAATATTTATGCTGCTCAATAAGATGATTTTATTTGCTTTAATAATAATAATAATAATAATTCTTTGTGTTTAGTAATTACAGTCCCGCGTTAGTCCTCACTGTGATGCCAGATGAAACTCATGAATGCCTCTTTCCCTCACTGACAGTGTTACACCTCGGTTGGCAACATGAACGCGGGCCTGGGAATGAACTCTATGAATACCTACATGAGCATGTCCGGCATGAGCACCACTGCCAACATGACGGCCAACTCCATGAATATGTCATACGTCAACACGGGCATGAGCCCCTCCATGACCGGCATGTCACCGGGAACCGGAGCCATGAACGGCATGGGCGCGGGGATGACGGCAATGAGCGCAGCGCTGAGCCCCAGTATGAGCCCCATGACTGCGCAGCCCGCGTCTATGAACGCCTTAACATCGTACTCAAACATGAACGCCATGAGCCCGATATACGGACAGTCTAACATCAACAGGTCCAGAGACCCTAAGACCTACCGGAGGAGCTACACGCACGCCAAACCCCCGTATTCCTACATTTCTCCATCACCATGGCCATCCAGCAGTCTCCGAGTAAGATGCTGACTCAGCCGAGATCTACCAGTGGATAATGGACCTCTTCCCGTTTTACCGACAGAACCAGCAGCGCTGGCAGAACTCCATTCGCCACTCTTTGTCTTTCAATGACTGTTTCGTCAAAGTGCCCAGGTCGCCGGATAAACCGGGAAAGGCTCGTTTTGGACTCTCCACCCGGACTCCGGAAACATGTTTGAGAACGGCTGCTACCTGAGGAGGCAGAAACGCTTCAAGTGCGACAAGAAGATGAAGGAACCGGGCCGCAAGTCGGGAGACGGCGGCTCCTCCAACAGCAGCTCAGAGAGCTGCAACGGCAACGAGTCCCCGCTCTCCAACTCCTCCTCCAGCGACCACAAAAGGTCCCTGTCGGACATGAAGACGAGCCAGGCCCTGAGCCCGGAGCACACCGCTGCTAGCCCGGTGACGCAGGGGCAGCACCTCATGTCTCAGCATCACTCGGTTCTGCGCACGAAGCCCACCTGAAGCCGGAGCACCACTACTCCTTTAACCATCCTTTCTCCATAAATAACCTCATGTCCTCGGAGCAGCAACATCACAAAATGGACTTAAAGACTTACGAGCAGGTGATGCATTACTCTGGCTACGGCTCTCCCATGGCCGGACCTCTTTCCATGGGCTCCATGGCGGGGAAAGCCGCTCTGGATTCTTCCTCCATACCTGACACAGCTTACTACCAAGGTGTCTATTCCAGACCCATCATGAACTCCTCATAAACTCTTTATCCATCCATGTGATGTGGACTTTCTCCCCGTTCACTTTGTACATTTGTAAAACAAAAAAAAGTATAGACTTTGTGTACAATATGTATTTCAGATATTTTTGACGTTTCCCACCGTTTTAGTTGTCGAGTTTGTTAGTAGCCTAATTATTTTGAGAGGATGCTGATATTAATGATTAAAACACTGATAATGTGACAAAATCTGCCCAGACGTTGGCTTCAGGAATGGACCCAAAGACAACCAACAACAACTTGCTGTAAAATAACGAGCGTCTGCATATCCGGACTCCAGCGGATCGAAAAGCTGGATTTGTTCAATCATTTGTGTAATTCCTATTTATGGCTTGTATATGTGTATTCTTGTAGTGACAAGAACAGAATCTATATTAAAGTGTTATTGGTTTTGTTTTCTGAATATGACTGTGTTTGACTATTATTATTATTATTATTATATAGTAACATTAGATTAGATTTTGTAGAAATAATTAATGCCAAACAGATTTTTGTAAGAGACGGTTTTTATTTAGTTTCATTTAATTCCATTTTTGGCACATATTAAAACAAAAATGAATCCATTAATCCATGTTTGTGATCATAAAATAAGTTTCTCACAATTTATTTATTTATTTCAAATATTGGAATTTATTCGTTCCCATGTAAGGCGCACAATCAGCTCGGATTAATAGCTTTGCTGCATAAAACCGGGAACAATGCTCCCAATTTGTCATTCAGGGAATGTAAACAAAACACATATATGCTCATTAATCCCAAACACAACTTGAAATATTTATGAGGGGAAAAATGCAGCCAGTGCAGCAGATTCTTTGTAATAATTTCAGACTAAAGCGATGAAACTAAAGTTTTGAAAGACGAAAGCTGGAGGCTCAGAAAAAAATGAAACATTTTTTCTAACAAAATGACGTCACAGAGCCAGTCCAATATATATATAATACAAAATTTAATCTGGCAGTTTCAGCCGCGGCAGTGGTGAGATCATATGCAGCCTATATACGTGTATTAAGTTGGCCATTTAAATTCCCACACATACAGTGAGTCAAAGTGTCATTCAAACAACCTACATGCGTGTCTCACACACACACACACACATACACACACACACTGCAAAGTTTGGATCACTGAATAAGATTAGTGTCATTGTCACATAAAACAGGCTCCCGTGGCGCAGGAGAATAGTTGCAAAGGGGGCTGATTTGGGAACAGAGCCGATGCTCTAACTTCTCTCCGCACAGTCTGGGGGTCCTTTGTCTTCTGCCTATTTTTAAAGTAGTTGGACCCTCCCCACTTGTTAGATAAGATAGGCTAGTTGTCATCCAAATGAGTCGAACTGCCCTCCTGAAGGCTCTTCCACACCGAGCTCAACTCCAAGTCCAGGGAGTTTGGGAACATCTCTGCTCCCCTTATAACCAAACGACACCCCTTCCGACTTCTGAACACGTAGGGCCTAAAGTGTGCGTTTATTCTCCAGGCCCTCTTTACAGATCGCACTTTAAACAGCGTGATCTGCGAATAAACAAAGCCAGTAAACAATAGAGTGGAGGCTATGCTCACATATAGGAAGAGTACACACACAAACCAAATTGCACAAGTGTAAACTTTGAATAGGACGCCGCAGCTCGGTAAATTTACACAGACATTAAATTTCGTTCTATTCATTTTAGACATATAATGCTAAGCTGATTTTTTATAGCACACTGATCGATATCTCTGTAAAATAATCATTTTTTTTTTTAACTAGCGGGGCAGTGAAATCTTTGCTTTGTGCTAAAGTCAACAGTGACAGAGTTTGAGCTCAAATAAATGCTGTGATGTCTGGAGCCCTTTGCAGAAGGCAGAAGGCGAGCTTCTACAATGGGCTCCTGTGTG
The DNA here is from genome assembly GCA_024447675.2 of Pterophyllum scalare. Classification (NCBI taxonomy): domain Eukaryota; kingdom Metazoa; phylum Chordata; class Actinopteri; order Cichliformes; family Cichlidae; genus Pterophyllum; species Pterophyllum scalare. The sequence continues at coordinate 119,321 of JAMQGT020000034.1, forward strand.
GCCTGCCAACAACAAGCGCCGGCTATTTTGCGCAGGTATGAAGCTTTTATTTTTATAAAACTGTCTTCTTAAATCTATTTTTCTTATTACTTGGAGGGATAGATGTGGGGGGTTTTTTGACGGCCATTCCCGGGCGTGCATGGGGGAGGGGGGGCAGAGGCTGATAATCTGAATTCAGTCGAAACGAGACGTATTTGATTTCACTGCAGGGTGGTGCAAAGCTGAGAGGATCAGATTGTGTGATTGCTTCAAGTTTTCTTGTCTCTGAGTTGCATGTTGGAGAGACCTTTGCGCACTGCAAGACAACTGTCCTGAGATTTAGCTGATTTACTGTTGCATCAGAGTATCTTTATTTATTTTTATTTTGTATTATTATTACTATTATTATTAAAAGTTTTTCATTGATTCGATCATTTCTCTTGCCTCCATTGCTGATTGTTTCGTAAAGCTAAACCTTGTAAATAGATATGAGCGCTGTTAAAAATAATAAATTCTGGTGCACCGGAGAAAAGTCGTGATGTTTGAAACTGGCGGATCTCTCCTGTGCAGGAACATGAGTGTCAGGGATATTTTTTGCAGTGTGCGGCTGATTGGTGTCAGCGTGGCTGCTCTAACACCCCGAAAGCCGCTTCCTGCAGCACTGACCTGCTCGTATATAAATGCATCTCAGCAGTTTGATTTTCCAGCAGCAGTTTTAATCGGTGGTCAAATATAAAATTAGTTTGTGACAGGTTTCAATAAACTAAATAATGTTTAATAAAATGTTTTGATAAAATTAAAATAACAGGTACTTTATTTTATTTCCCATTTTTCTGTGTTCAAAAACTGGAAGTGTACTGCTTTATTCAAACACATAATAATAATAATAATAATAATAATAATGCCTTTAGAAAATAATATTCAGGAGGCTATATCTGATTCGCAGTTCCTTGAGTAGATGGAGAGCCCTTCAAATGGTTCCGTAGCCGATATTAAACAGTTATATTCCAACGCTGCTCTCCTCCGACCCCTTGAAGGCAGGACAACCCCAGTCAAGCCCCCTCCAGCGCGCACTGAGACGGGAATGGCCTTTCGGAGCTTTGCCGGTTCAAAGGTAACTAACCTCAATCTGTACTGGCAGACAGAAGTGAGCCGGGGCCGCAGCATCGCGCCTTCCCCGTGCATCCCTAACTTTATTCAGGGTTTTCCAGCAGGGAGGATACCTCTGGAGCTCCGGGCCGCGCCATCATAGACGAGCACATCTGTTGTTATAGCAACTGAATAAAGAGCGGCCCAGCCTGTTGAGCCTTTTCTTTTTTCTTCTTCCTTTTTTTAGTCCGCTAACCTGATTTCTCTGCATGTTTGCATATTTCTTGATTAGGGCCTGAAAATGAGACGCTCCCTTTTCACAGAGACACAATGCACCCAGACCCGTCTTTGGCATTTTGGCTCGGGCTGTAGGTCGTCGATGTGAAAAGCTATGAATACATTTAATATCACATTTTTCCTTTTACCAACTAAACATACAGAAAAAAATATATGACCAAATTTAGTTCTATATTCGGGAAAATATCTATGCTGCACCAATAGGCGAGTTACCCCCTTTTCTTTTTATGCCTTTAAATAGCGCCTAATAGCAGACCTCCAAAGCGAGACATTTTCCCTACAGCGATGCATTTTAATGCCCAGGCGAGTTTGGGCCTCTGTCTTCAATGAATGACTCAGTACCCTATAAGCCATATGCGCATCCACCCATGGGCGTCAACTGAGTAGGCTATAGCAGCGTAATGGCACTCCATTTACAACAACAGTTTTATGCGTAAAAGAGGGGAAATAATGCACACAAATTATTGTTGTATGAACACTGACATCAGGGCAACAGGAGTAATGAGAAGTGTGCGTGTGTGAAGGAGAGTGCTGTAATCAATCCTCCGGTCGGCCTTCTCATTCAGACTCTTCGATCACTGCGCGGCTCACCGGTTTATGTCTGTAGGCTACATGAAACGTGAAGCGGTCACATGCTCTTACATCCGCAGTCAGGTGTCTGCCGCACCTATAGGCTCCGCGTGCGCGGCGGCCCGCGGACTGGAACACCCAAGTAGAGCTGTCTCCATGACGACGGCGGGATACCGGTCCAACAAGCTGTAATTCCGTCTCAGCCTTTCGCAGGGGAGGGACCGTCCACACTAGCCCGACTTAACTCCTCTTTCACCAGAAACACTCCTAATCCCATATCTTAGCAAGGCAAACTGCCGTCCCTCACTATATTAAAGGGACCACAAAGTCAAAACCTGAAGCCACCCATGGTCTCCCAGCAGGCGGCCCGTCCCGGTGCGAGCGTCGCTGCCCCGTCGGTCCGTCCGTCCAGCCACTGTACGTGTCTCCGATTTTCTCAGCACCTATTTACAGAAAATTTATACCTTTATTCATAACTTTTATTATTTGATTTCGAGAAATTTGTGGAAATAAATCTATAAGAGTTAAATACTGAATCACATTTAAATAAACAAATTAAACATTGTAGAAAATAAACTCAAACTGTCCGTTTTTTTAAAAAAGAAAGTAATAAACATTTTGCCCTATTTTTCAGAGGCTCTGTTTCTACTATAAATGTCTGCTATTTTCCATTATTAATAACTGGTTTAAGGGGAATTTAAAACGAGCTCACGGATAAATATAAATTTAAAGTGACCGACATTTGAAATATTAAAATTTATATCAAAATTAAACGTAGAAATTAAAATGCTAATTTGGAATTGCAAATGCATTCCTGCTGTTGCAATGGGTTAGGCGACACGTTTACGTTTCAAAGAAAATCTGTACATAAATTAATTCTGCAAACATATTATGGATCTTGTGCAAAATTTACAGCCACGTGAAATAAAAGAGAAATGAAAACAAGATTGCTCCACGCTAGTTTATTAATAAATTAAATTATAATCCCACAGAACTTCGTTTTGCAGCTGCTGAAAACACTGATTTATTTTGTATTTTTGGGCTTCAATTATTTTTAATAAAAGGAAACCTTAAACATTAAAAAAATAAAATCATCAGGCAGACTTTGAAGTCATGAACTGAGTATGTGGCTATTAATGAGTTTTTCTTATTAAAACAATACAGTTAAAGTTGCAAATATTCCTAAACTTTATTAAAAAAATACATATTATTAAATCATTTGGCATCTTTATTATGTTTTTGTGATTTGTGGAAATTTTTAATACAAAGTGCAAAAGACAGCAGAAACGAACTTAGGGAAAAGTCTGCTCTTCTCCTCCTGACCTGGAATATAATCCTCCAATCTGGGATTTCTGACTGAAATCTGAATTCTGCTCCGTCTGTTTTTTTCACTTCATGTCCAAAAATGATTTTTTGCTTTTGTACTCACTTCATTCCCTTTATTAAATCGGACATATACGTTTTTATCTTAATGTATTGCAAAGGAAGTGGATATTATTTTGTGACCCTAAATGCATGCAGAGGCCATCGTGGTGATTTATTATGACGATGATGAAGAGCGGGCTGTGTGAGACAGAGGGAGAGAGGGAGGGATGGAGGTTGGGAATGCGGACGCTAACTGTGATGTGTCTGCACTTTTCTGACACAACTGTGTGACATTCCTGGTGCGGGACTCCTTCATGTCCTCGCAGAGAAGGAGAGAGAGAGGGGTCCGTCAACAATGCCCATTGAGCACTGTGAGGCAGCAGCTGGTGGGACATGCAGTGACCTAAAGGCAATCTATTCAGGCCAGAACAGGGTGCCTCTCACTACCCTCCTGCTTTTATATGGCTGGAAGTGGATGGATGGTCAGTGTTTATCCTTGAATAGTATTGCAACACAGGTCTGTCATCAAGCACATGGAAGAGAAGCAGTCCCCAGCTCACCAGAGCAATCAAGCTGTCTAATGGGAACGACTAAATATCAAGATGATGTAAATTTTTAGAAGAGGAGCTTTCCGGCTTACGTCGGTGGAACTGAGATAAAACTGAGATGACCATCAAAGCTTTTGTTTCTCTCGAGCACTGAAGTGAGGCTCGGCCCCACGGTGGAGGGGAAGATTAGGATTTCGAGGAAAAACATAAAGCATGCAGAAACAACCTCCGTGTATGATAACAGAAGTGCGATCATCCAGGCAGAAAGATTTCATATTGGCTGGAGATCAAAAATGCTTAAAATGTGAAGTGAGGTATCAGTCAGGTTGCCTGCTGATGTATTTGCGTACTTGCACAAAGTCGTGCTTTTATGCAACATTCCAGTGCAGGATTCCTTCAGCGAGGGCTGCTGATATTTCCTCAGACATTTCCCAGCAGATCACATGCCCATCTTTAAGCTCCAACCTTGTTGGCAGCTGCCACGACCCATACATCGGTCAGCAGTGGCAGAGGGATGCCTGCTTGGCTGCGGTCGATCTGGCAGGGTTTATTTATCTGCCTTGAGACCAGACTCCTCAATATTTCAGATGCGGCTCTTGCAGAACTGATGGACGGTATCGCACACAGTGCCACGTTATGTCCCCTTTTCTGAACCAGTTCCACCCATTGTGGCACATTTAGTTGCCGTAACATGGAAGCGAGGATGCTGCAACGTTTCCTCACTTCCCCCTGAGCTCCAGTTCCAGGAAGTGAAGGCAGAGCTTTGCCAGCCAATCACAGCGAAGGACACCTAACTCATTAAAAGTTAATGAAACCTATAAACGCGGTGTGCCAGTGATTCATTTAAACCCCCAATCCAATCTCCTCTCCCAGCAAAGGCAAACAAGCCCGTGTGCCCCCGGTGCTGTCCTCGGAATAACAAACTATGGAATATTTTGTCCTGCATATGTTCTCCTATGCAGACATGTGCACATTGATAGGCTATCTTACAATGGGACTTGTCCAATTTAGAGAATGCCAGGGTGATGTTCTGCAGGGGTGAATTCTGTAATCTGCGTCCAAGTTGAATTTAATGCCTTTACTTTACACCGCACAGCTTGTCAGGAGCGGCTGTTATAGATATGGCATTTCAACATTCATGAGAATCACTGACATTCAAATAATGTGCTCATTTTAATAGCTTGTGAGTGAGAGCCAAGTCTGTGTGAAAAACCTGAATATTCTCCTTCACGGTCACACGGGTGTCAAGAACTCTTCCTGATCCACGCAGACAGACAAGGAGGAGTCCTGCAGATAAAGCCGTCCATCACTGCCCTGCATGCCCCGTCTGTCTCACTGCATCCTCACCTAATGGCAGCAGTGCTCTCAATTTGATAACAAACCACCAACAGCAATAAAACGCCACCTTACAAGTGTCCATATCTAAAGACTGGAACAATATCCCCCCTTGTCTTTCAGATCCCCATTTCAACACAGCTCCAGCCCCTCACAGTGCTTCCCTTGGGGGATTCAAATTAAATTCTCTCCATGTATAGTGCCACTGTCAGCCCGTTAATGAATTCCCATACCCTGACTTGAATCAAATTAATCCTCAATTTAATCCCATATAAATGGCTGTGTTATTTATAATGGAAAGACGGATGCTCCGTTGAAGGATTGAGGAAAGCTGGGAAGTGTCTATAGGGCTGTTGAGCAGATTATAGTGAAGAATGAGGCCTGTATGTTTCCCCCACTGCAGAGTAGTCCCCTGGTACACACTATTTAACCCTCGCCTGCTTGATGCTGACAGCAACATCATGGCGTTTGTCACTTAATATCCTTTTAGATTAAGGAGTCAATTGGCAGATTTATTGGTCAGAGCTGTGTTATTATCGTGGAGTCTCCACTGGAACGATAAAGGATATTGTGGCTATCATGAAATATTTGTGAAGCCCAGTGATTACAGTTAAATTTGCTGTGGGTTCAGACTTGTTACCACCAGCCATTATTTGAGGTCACAGAGTCAGAGGCAGTTGATGCAAATTTCCCTCTGAGTTCCCGTTGTATGCAAATCTTTCACTGGAAGAGAAGAAGATGTTTTGGGAACAACTCCCTATCAGTATCTAGATCACAGGACCCGATCCTTGGCTTACTGTAGACATGGAGGGATGGATGACAGGCAATTTGTTAAAGAGCTTATTAATACAAATAGCTTAATATCATGTAGCAAAGTGAAAAGTGATGCAGTGGTTCATATGCCACTAAACGCACACAGTCACAGAGTGGCTCCAGGTTCAGTTACTGATGAATATCTCAAAGGACTGGAAGTGTTGGATTTCCCATTCCTGCATTGTTTTTGGCCCAAGGAAAACACAACATCCACATATGCCAACACTGTGTGTTAATAAAAACTGCAGCAGTTTTTCTTATGCCAGAAAATTATGCATAGAATAGTTGGGATAATTGAGATGGATACACCGGATTTAAAACAGCGAATGGAGCCAAATGTATCAACTGTATCAAGAGTGTGAACTTCACAGTTAGTAACGAAGGTGTTAACGCAGTCATCGCAGTGAATTTTTAATCCAAAGTGTGTCTTTAAACTGCTTCTGTAAAATGATAACGTATAGTTTCCATATACTGCTGGGTTGGATGTATGGCCTGCATACATAGAAGTTTATGATATACAGTGTATAGTTATTTAGCAGCAGCATCGTGGGATGGATGCGAGGATGACAGACGGTTCTGAAGTCACTTTGGCAGTTCACGGGACAGTTTGGAGCCTTTAGAGCTCGGTCCACCAAATGTCTGAACAGCTATGTTTTATTGAGGCATCTGTAAGCTTACTAATTTTATTGCCAAGCTTGGCTCGTGCACCTACCGTCATGGAGAGGGGGAAGACACACACACACACACACACACACACACACACACACACACACACACACAAAGACGCACACACAAAAGTTTGCCGTTTGCCTTCATTCCACCAAATCCTTGACAGCCGTGCTATAGCCCATCACTATTCACACCATTGTGCTGTCACAACAACTAAACACATCATTTGTGTTGCAGAAACTCATCCTGTATGTATCCAATACCAAATGTTTGGCGACTCAGCGAGGGGATGGTGGGGAGGGGGCTGCATAATTTGCTCAGAAACATTTTACCGAACATTTGGTGATAAAAACGCCGGCGTCGGCCCCAAGGCTTAAAGCAATTAATTCAGGATCCTGACATAAACTCTCCAATCCTTTGACAGCTTGGAGCTGAAATAAAAATGCTAGTTCTCCTGGGAACGGCAGGAGATAGCTGGCTCTTTTCTGGACTGTTTGCTCACTGGCCCTGAGAGCAATCTTCCCCAGTCAGAATGAAATGCAAGGACACAAACAATGTACCAGCGAGAGAATGGGAGATGGGGAATGAACAGTTTGGACTATTTGCTCAGCAGAAGGGCAGCCACAATGGCTGGCCCATGGCTTTCCCATGCATCAAGCCTCTTAGTCTTAGGCCTCCCTTTGTTGCCTGGTTTCTTCTACCGGGGCCAGATAAGAGCACAGCTGCCCTATACTTTTATTCCCATTGTACACCATACTGTATGGTCATTCATCTGCGCACAGTCGGCCTGCCTTAATGCTGTTGTGTAACTGAATGAGGTGTCACTTGTGCATCTCTGTTCACCTTAGCATGTGTACTCGTTTTGGGCTTGAATCGCCGACTCTTTGCCATGAAAGGCAGCTGGGGGGGGGGGCAGGGCGGCGCGGGGTGTGCGGGGTAACGGCTGACCCCTCTTCTTGTATTAGAGAAGGAAGCACAAGTCAAGCACCCGCTGCGATAACGACGCTTAGATGGTTTCAGCGTGAGGCTGCATTTCAATCCTGGAGTAGTTTCAATAATTTTGGAGTGTCGAGGATCCAGATTTATGATCCAGGAAGAGGTCCGTGACAGGACTCCTGTTTGCAGCGACCCAACAAAAAAAGTCCCGCTCCCGTCAAAGGCGGAAGGCTCCCGAGGGCACTTCATGCTGCCATTATATGACCTAATGGCGACTCCAAGCAGAAAAGAGGGCAAATAGAACGAGTGTAGTGGCTGTGGCTGAGAGGAGCATTCATGTTGTGCTCTTTTGTTTTGGTGTGTTGGTCGGTGTTTGCATTTACATTGAGCAGTTCTCTGCTGGATGTGTATTCGCCCTCAGAGTATGTGCTGCTGTCGGGGTGGCAGGAAGTGGAAGCAGCGTGCTTCCCTGCTGAAGTCTGCAGCAACAATAGTAAATGAAACACACACAGAAAAGATGTCACAGGAGGATCAATACACATAAGATGAAGGAGCATATTCATGCATGTGAGCAGACACTTGCCTAAACACAAACACACACACACTGAACCCCTCCCCCTCTGTAAAGGTTGTGATGTCAGAGACCCCCTGGGTGGTCAGACAGGATAATTTCAACACAATCTGATATTGTGAAGCTTTTAAGAAAAGCTATTCACGGTGTTTGTAAGGCCATATTTATATAAGTGTGTATATTGTACGCATCTTTTCTATACAGTCACAATGTGTTTGCACAGAGACACAACCCCGTGTCACAAACAGCTTTTACAGCCAAAGATAAGCATGAAAACTGTTCTTCTTTCCAGCCGAGCGAAAACCCAGCCCTCGACGATTCCACAATGGTTTATTCTAATGGATAAGCTCTTAATCTATCAGATCAGATTTCAAAGTGCCAGGAGCTGTGCCAAGACAGGCCCCAGGAAGGAAAACCCTTTTGTTTAGGCCAGAAATTTTAAATTCAAGACCCGACTTTATTCATAACAATAAAAAGGCTCTCACCTGTTACGGAAGCAATACCTCAAAGAGCAACATCATTAAGAAACAGTAAGTGCTTGTTTTCACATCCACCTTTGGTGCACCACCAGCGTTTTGCCAGCATGTCAGACCTCAGGTATGGCAAGATAAATAGCTGTCTTATTTGTGGTTGTGAGAGCCAGGCTCCTTGTGGGGTGGTGCTCTCAGCTTCACGCTCCAGCAGCGCTGAAATAAAGCTCTGTTCGAGGCATTTCAACACTGCTTAAGGTTGTCCGTTACCGTGTAATTTATGAGTTCAGAGGACTTCGTTTTTTAAGTTAACTACGACCTACAATCTTCCAGCATTCATGGGTGGAGAAAAGAGCCTTGTGAGTCATAGGAAACTTACAACACTCCTCCAATTACCTTAAACAAGGCCAGTCTGAGCGAAGTCTGCAGCTTTCCCGTGTGTGGCTCTGTCACTAAGCGTGGATGTGATGTGACCTAAAGTAATTGGGCGCACAGGTACTTTAACAGGTTAGCTGTTTTGTCACCTGGAGGTCAGCGCAGTGGAGCTGGTGGGACACGGTTGGAGCCACTCGCTTCACGGCCCATGGCACTCAGTGGGTGGTCACACGGACAGACACACGGGGCTTACTGAGAGTGTTTACTCATGGGTGCATCTCTGACATTTGTATTTGAGGCGCAGCGTAAAAGACAGAATCACATTTTTGTCATTTCTTTTTTCTAAAGTTCGGCGATATCAGACAAAAGTGCTCAACGTTAAACACAGAATTAAAGAAAGAAGCTTTTTTTCTGTCATTTTCAAAATGTTTCCCATCAGCTGTTTTTTTAAAAAAAAAAAACAGTAAAGTCTCCACTCCACAAACAAGCATTCACAGTCAGATCCATATTTCATCAGCACAGATGAAAAAAGTGATGTTAAAATATAAAATGCATTTAAAAAAAAATGGAAATGTGATTCATAGTCACACAGTTTTAAATCATTAAATATTTATATTCCCATAATCTGTTTGCTCTGTGTTACAATGACTCCATATATGATTGCATAATTGTGTTTTATTGCCAGGGAATCAAATAAGGGGAAATTAAAGCGCACATGATCAAATTAGTTTTATTAGCAGTTATTTTGACCCATGTTACTTCACCATGAAATTTACTTCTAGAGTAATTACATCTTGCTCCTATTTTAACCACACACGTATATAAAAAAGGAAACAATAAATGATCTGATAAACCCCCAAACCTCTGAAAAATACAACATTTAAAATAATGAGAACACAAGTTAAATTTAAAAAATCCTCTAATTTAAAGTTAATGTGCCTTTATGCTTAATATGATTTTGAGGATAAAAATAATTTTATCTGATTAAAATTATTAATATAAAACTACCAACTGGTAAAAATGTATAAGATGAATTATTTTTGATAAAAATATCTTTGGCTGCATTAAATAAAAACTAAAACCAAATTTACTTTTAAAATAAAAAAAACATTTACAGGAGAAATATCCTTTTTTTTTGTGTCACTGCATCGTTTTATGAACACTGAAAGTGACGGAGTTACAAATGTATCCAGCGTGGGGTCGAAGTGAAGCAGCTGCTGCTGTCGCTCAGTGCCGGTGACATTTGTGCTGGATTAATGTCCGACTCGTGGATCAAAACAATCTTCCGCCCTGATGATTTTTACCTCTCAGATCGGGGTCACGTTTTTGTGTCTGTGCTGCCTCGGTTTTCATTTACTGATGTTTAGTATTAACTCAAATATATGTGGAATAACAAATGAACCAAATATCAATTAAATATTAAGATAAACACTAAAAATCTGGAAAGATTAAAATGTGCTTTATAAAAACATTTATATTTAATTTATGAATTAATCCCATGATTTTATTTTTTTTTCAGGAATGGTAAAAATATGTATTTCAGGTGACATGACTGCAGTCCTTTGCATTTGTATTTCATATTAATAAAACTCATTTTCAAACTCTTAATGTCAGAACATTTTTACCATAAATCTTTTTATTAGTTGGAGCCGGCGTTCATCCACAGTGCCTGCCTTGCTGTGTGTGAATGTCAGCACCCTGTAAACACCTTTGACACACACGCTTGAATGCGAGCGGCGAGTTAACTAAACATTCCTGGGTGTTCCCCGTAAAGGTTCACCACTCACCCAGCACACTGCACTGACCCGTCTCCAATGCTCCAGATTGCACTCGTGGAGAAAGCAGTTAGAGTATTTGTTCCCTTTTACATATAATACACACAAAATAAGACGCACTAAAGGACACGAAAAAGCTGTTGCATTAATTCACAATCCTATACCATATGGCGGCTTTCCTTTCTGTGTAAGTGTTTTTAAATGCAGTGGAACAATGCTCTGTAAGGATTTGGGAATTTGGGAGTATAATTCCCGCCCCGTGCTTATCTGCGCACCCAGACTATTTGAGTGTTTTGAGATGCGGGCTCCCTGAGGACGGATCGAAGGCGTCCTAGTAGAACTGCACATCAAATAAATAGGAGGATGGGATTTATATGGAGGCTGAGTCTCTGTCAAACAGGGCTCTGCTGACTGAAGTGATCCCCACGGCCTGAGAGGAGGAGAGGGAGCCTCACAGGGAGAGCAGCCTCACACGCACACACACACACTACACACACACACACACACACACACACACACACACACACACAATGTTCCTCTCAGTCCTGGGTTTTGACCGGCCCATGGCATTGGCCAGGTATGTCAGCTATGTTTGCCAAGCCATCTATCAGCCGTGCACCTTCCCTCCTGAAACAGGAACTTTTGTTTGAAACATGCACTTGTTAAGCCCATCCTTTGACTGTAGTCAGCCTGATTTATTTCCTTATAGCTGAGACAGAGGATTTATTAGCACCCATGTTTTTTCTTTATTGTGTGCTGCGCAGCACAAATGTGTTGGTAGAAACATGGGCGTGTTGTTACGATCAGAGATTGCGAGCTGCAGTTTGGGGACATCAGCGGCCCTTATCGCCGGTGACCAGGGTTTGCAAATAAACACACCGCAGCGAGGTCAAGCTGCACGTAAGGAAGGGAACGATTCATGGCTGCGTGATGCTCACGCGTGACAAAGAAATGGTTTTTATTTTCCGCTGGCATCTCTGCAGCATGTTACAGTCAACTCAAAAGTATTTTTCACTTCCATATACTTGAAAATGGTTCACTGAGATTAATTTTTTGTGTATATGGGAACCATTTCAGGCGGTCATTAATGACAGAACAGGGAAGTTTAAACCACGTGATGAGGGAAAGGCTGCGAGGTAAACAGGTTTCTATTATAGAGTTCAGAAAACGTTTTACCGATGTTACCACAAACATGAACCTGGGTCATTTCGCTGTTGGCGGCCAGCTGGGGAACAAACGGCCTAAGAGAGGCATGAAAACCATTCGGCAGTGTGTAGCCTGGTATGCTGGCCAAAGAACCAAAGCTGGTACGTCGGAGCCTTGCATTATTCCCTGGAACACCACCTTCATTTATCTTCTGACTTCTCCTCTGCGCGAGAGAGCAGATATCTCTGAAAGTGCCACGTTAATGATTGACTCTCGGCACACCAAGCATCCTGCATCGAGTGGCCACTTTGCCTGCTCTTGTGCTGCATTTTCAGCCGTAAATGTTTGCGGTCCCACTATCCTCTCCAAGTCCCATACAGTATTATTGGCACTGGGGGTTAGGGTGGGGTCGAGTCTAACTTTCAATAAAGAAGCATTGGCATGCTGAGGTAAATGGAAGATAAGAGTTTGTCTCTGACCCTTTTAGTGCTTTATAAGAATGTGGGTGTACAAACCTAATCTCTCCTCAAGATAAATTTGGCCGTGCTTTGTGAAAGCAAGTTCACACATTGCGTTTTTCTTCTATTCTAAAGCCCACTCTGACAGGCATGAAATGAGTCCAGGACTTTCCATTGACGGTTCAAGATGGAGAGCAAACCAAGATTAGGGCATGTTAATTAATTGTGGGGTGGGTAAAATGGCCTTCAGTTCTTTAAAAGACCTGTTCTATTAATTGCATTCCTGACAATCAGTGACAGCGCCGCGATCATGGAGGTTTTGTTGGCAGCACTCGCTTATTAAGCATACGGGTGGTTATACTTAGCACGCTGCTTTACAGCTACTGTGTTTAATCTTTAAAAAAAATCACACCACGCTGTGTAAAACTAACCCATGTCTTCTCCTCGTCCTTTACAGATTCTTTCTCTCTTTAAGGAAACTTTGGCCATCTTTTTTCATCAGTCTTCTTCAAGCGGCCTGAAAGCACCTTCCTGTCGATGCACTTGGCGTGATATCTGCCACCGACCTGTCTGCTGTATGTAATATCAAAGCCTCTGTCAGTGTGGACCTGAATGGGAACAAAAGAGAGGCCTCCATTAATGATTAACTGTTCTAAAAGCCCTGGCTTTTGTATTCCCATGGTGCCCAGGCTATCTGGCCACCATGTGACATGCTCAGAGCATTTTTCGAGCAGATTGGGGGAAAGCTAGTGAGCAAACACAGGTGCTTTGGAGCAGCGTTGCCGACGCTGTCAGGGACAACCACAAACAAGAGCAGCTATGCCTGGCTAAATGAATCCTCACCCCTCCCCGCACCATCACCATCCCCCCCTCCCACCCCCCGGTCTGTTGCTAGCTTGTTTGCTAGCTCCCTATAGCTTTCTCCTTTCCTTTGGATAGCCACCACACCGCCACCCCCCCCCCCTGCACAAGCCTAATGTCTGCTACAGCTGGGCTCCACAACTTCTGACACCCTCCAAAGAAACAAACAAATAAAAGTGAGGACGGCCGACCGCTTCTTTGAGGTGATGGCATTTGCTGTGGTCATGACTAGTGGGAGAGCAAACAAATTAATGGTGTCCGAGTTTTCACTTTCCAAACCAAACTAAATGTCTCTTAGTTCAAGTGGGGCAATTCCACTGACCCTGGTGTCAAATGCTGCACAAGGGTTGCACACTCTTGCACTTGAAATCTTGAGAGGAGGCTATAAGAAATTAAACAGGACTCAAGTATTGGCCTACATGAGCCTGATGTGGTGAGGCACCTTAAAGTGGGGACAAAATAATCTTGAATGAATTGTGTGTGTAAATTTTTTTTCAAAGTACCGTGGCCACTTTCAGAGAACTTAACCTTTTCATCCAGCCTGACTGATTGTTCGGTGTCTGGAGGTGCCGTGTCGCTCAGCTTTGATAAGACAATCAGATGATAGGATGGCGTTATCTTAACACCGCTTTCCGGCTGGGAGACAAATGAACAGCGTGTGATAACAGGAACAAAAGCTTGGCTCTCATTGGCCGGCTCCCCCAAAGAAAGGAAAAATTATCCGAGTGGAAAATTTGCAACAGGCGCAGTTTATTTCATTTTCAATTTTCTACACAGGCCAGGTCACAGGAACACTCAAATATTTATATTGTCTCTTGTGGGTATTTTTAGGTCTGACAGTTTGCAATTACCTGAGCCCGTAAAGCAGTTATCACCGGAAGATGATAAAAATGTTTTAAAACAAACATTTTAAATCAGCCAGAGAGGAAATTAAGTTGTAAAAGTGAGTGGCGCAGACAGGGAAAAGGGTCGGGGGGGGGGGATACATGTGGAAAAGGAGAAAAGACGGGCGAGCGGTGCTGATGTCTGCGTGAGGAGGGAAATAATGGGTAAAGTAAAAAAGGTCAGAAGCAGTTTCCTGCTGATCCATAAGACGTCACTTCTGTCAGTATTTTCTGACTTCTGCAGAGCGGAGAGGGTGTGTATACTCAGGGATTCACTCGAGGCTTTGTTTGCTCTGTTCCTCAAAAAAAGGAGAAAAGATTGGAAAAAATATTAGTGACCCAGCACGACGTTTCTGTTAGAAGTAAAGAAAAAACCCTCAGAACTGTGACGAAACCACGTGAATAAAATAATTTGAAGAAAATGTGTTGTGTTTCATTGCAAATATAATTGTCTCTGAAAGTCTTTTGAATATTTAATTTAGCTAAAACTTGCATATTTTAAAGTTAAATGTAACCTCCTTAAGCCATTCCTCCAGGCGCCATCAGAAGGGCTTTAAAACGGGCTCATCCTCGGCTCCGACGCCGGCTCCCCTGCAGGGATTTAGCCTCCGCTGGTCGTGAGCTGAGTTTGATCAGAGGAGTTAAAAAATCCTCACTTTTAAGGGATCTTACTGTAATTCGCGGGCTTTTTGGCCACAGCAAAGCGTGGAGGCCCAGCATCTCAAGAGGGATTTGAGACAACATCTTTGTCGCCTCCTCACTGTGTTACGGTGAAAGTCGTCCGGCCCCATTGTCTGACCGAACTCCGCTCAGACCTCGGCTCAGTCAAAGAAAAGTTTTCCAGTAATGAGGTAAGACATGAAAGCTGGCTGAACACAGCAACGCGTTGAAAGGGCCCTTTTGATCTCGCTCGGCACAATGGATAAATTTGAAAAGAGCAAAGTGTGCTTTAAGCAGCAGTGCACTGCATTAACCCCGTGCCTTTTGACAGGCCCACACCTAGAAAGACGTAATATCCTGCTCTGTGGAAAATGCAGTTCATGAGTAATGGCCTAGAATAAGGAGGGGACCTTTGTGATCACTCTACCTGCGGCCTTTAATGATTGGCTCATCAGAAAAAAAAGAGTGGGCCTGTTTTTAAAGCCTTGACTCATAGCAATCCTTTTTTAGCCTGTTCTTTGAAGAATCATATAATTAATTTCAAAGTATTTCTTAAAGCCGATAATAATCGACATGGCCCATAAAGTTCCATCATGATGAGGCAAATATTTCAAACCTGGACAAGCTTGTGACCAGATCATATTACTGCACACCTAAACGCACCTGTTTTTAAAAAAGGTGACAAAAACGAGCAGCTTATGGTTTATGACTGCATCCCTGCACGCTGTTCGCTAAGTGGGTGGGCTCTGACTCTCTGTGTGTGGATTTTATGTACATATAGGTAGATGTTTGGCGGGTTGATGATTTCATGGTAGTACCTTCATGAAACATCTATGCTCTGCACCAAACCACAGAGCAGATGTTTGCTGGATTTAAAAAGATCAAATTAAAAGCATTCTCAGCCTCTCGCCCTCCCACACGCACTCACAGAAACAATGTCCTGTGATGCCTGGGTGACCTGGACCATTTCAGCTTTCGTTTTCATTTTCCACGTGGAGCTGTAAGACAAAAGGAGGCTCGCTCAGGTAATGGAGCGACTCTGAACAAAATCTGCTCAGGTGGAAGACCTCTGCTCTGCCATCGTCACGCCTGAACCGCAGTCAATGACAAACGTACAACCCGAGGCCGCTCTCAAAGCAAAAAGCGCGTCGATCGAGCTGCCAGAAGCTCCTCGGACCGCTCCAGTAACCCTCGATTCACTGAAACGCTGCTCCTATGAATACAGACTGTGTCCCTCGTGTTCAATTACCTGAGTCAATAAGAAAGTATTGAACCCAAGCATACGAGTCAAATCATAAAGTGTATATACAAGTGCAGAGGTGTTACGGCCAGCTCAGTGTGGAAGTGAAAATTACACTGGTGATTTGTAGCCCAGGAAGTAAACAAAGTGCTCATATGTGAGGTTAATAATGCACAAATATGGATCCAGAAGGGAGAGCATCTGGCCAGTTGTTGCTCTTCACCAGTGTTGATGTGTTACACCACCCTCTAAACAGCTGCTGTGAATAAAACGTGTAATAAAATAAAAATCTATATGTCAGAATAATGCCTGAGAGTGAGGGTTCACACGAGAGTCAGTCCATCGCGTGTATGAGACAGCTGCTGCTTTTTGGTGCGTGCACGCACACACACACACAGGTAGCAGCTGGGCAGGCTCACCTGTCATATCAATAAAATCCCTTCCATCAGCAGCAGCAGCAGAGACAAAAGAGCCGAGGCTGCGAGGGCGAAAACGAGCAGAGAGGAGGAGTCAACACTTAAAATACTGTCTATGCAACCAAGAGCTGCTGCAATATCCACAATAACAACACAATATTGTGTCTGATAGTTAATTATGAGGCGGGAATATTTACATTTTTAAAAGAATGGCCTCTGACGGTCTCACAGCTGCCTGTTTGCATCAGCACAGCCAGAATCTGCTTGAATTCTGAGGAGCTGCTTTAATTGTAAGCATATGAGAATATTAATGAAAGAAATGTGATCAATATGTAGCTTTTCTTGTCACGAACACTGAGCATGCTGCTCACACGTGGAATGCTTTGGTAGTGAAGGGAACCCGAAGGCCTCGCAGGAGATCACGAATGAATGTAACGACTCCAACTAATATGTGTCCATATGGTAACATTCATTTTTTTCATTTAACATTAAAGAAACACAATAATAATATTGTCATGATTTATTTAAGTGTGTGTATGAGATTTGAAAACTTTAAAAATAAGTTTTAAAACTCGCTTGCAGGATTTTTTAAAGTGCACACACTTTACGGGCTGATGAATACAAATTTAATCTTTCATAAACAACACTAAAAATGTCTTTTTTTTTTATTGCTTTATTGGCCCGTGGTTCCTTCTCCTAAAAGACCATTAAATGTTTGTTTTTTTTAAAAAACAAACAAACAAATATATGTATATAGTTTCTGTGAAGTAATCTTTGATTAGAGTGAAATTTCTGAGGTTTGTTTCCGACCTTCTGAGTATAAATTGCATCGGTTGTTTGGGAATCACCGGGCGATGAGACAAAAGGAGCGGCTGTGGATGATAGAGCGATGACAGTGCCGATAAGATAAGAAGGCCATTTATTGACTCTCTGATTGTGCGAGTCTTCTGTGTCTCGGTCTGTTTCTGTGTGTCTTTATGAGAGTGTGTCAGTGTGCGGGTGCATGTTGCTGCTTGCTTGTGTGTGTTTTCTTGGCATCAGAAAAGGCCTTGGACAGAGTGAAGAGACGGCCCAGGGGAGAGAGAGAGAGAGGAGTCGGAGACAGAGACAGGGGGTGGAACAATGAGGGGTGGTGGAAAATGACAAGCCTGGTAAAGGAGGTCTTCCTGAAAGCACCAC
This sequence comes from Pterophyllum scalare, assembly GCA_024447675.2. Taxonomy (NCBI): domain Eukaryota; kingdom Metazoa; phylum Chordata; class Actinopteri; order Cichliformes; family Cichlidae; genus Pterophyllum; species Pterophyllum scalare. The sequence continues at coordinate 136,957 of JAMQGT020000034.1, forward strand.
ATCTAACAGAGGCGGTTATGCCATACAGACAAGGCTGTCCGCCTCCACTTCCATTAACCCCTGGAGTGCCTGGCTGCGCAGGTAGAGCTGATTCATTGAAGCCACTGACAGCTGCTCCATGGGTGGGATCCTGTGTGTTTACTTTTACCTGTAGGCTCAGAGGACTCATCCTAAAGCCAATGATAGCTCCAATGTGTCATAACTGACAGCAAAATGAAAACACTCTCACGGGCCTGCACGATCATCTGGCAACCAGGTGAGATTGAAGTTTGATTAATCGAAACACATGTGGCCGCCACCAAACATAAAAATAAATGTATGTTCTCTTCCTCCTCTGATTCAAAAACACTGAACTCATACAGCATCCAGCCTGCACTGCAGCCGAATTACTGGCATCCTCCAAAGAGAGCCGAGTGCGAGCAGGCTGATTACCTATGTGGGTGAATTGATAAAACGTGTCCAAGGGAAGAAGTAGGAAATGCCCCATAAAGAATCTTTTGAGACGGACTGACAAGGCTCAGTGAGTAAGCACCGATTTATGGATGAAGGCACAATAAAGAAAGTTCCCAGTGTTCATCGGAGGCCAGTGAATCCAAAATGAACTCTTTTTATGAGGCTGACTTTGCCTCCGTGATGGTGCCTGCACAAAGCGGCCAACAAAGGGTGGCAGTAAAGGGGGAGTTGGGACAAGATAGCCACACAATGAGAGAATCGACTTTCACGTGGCTGAATGCAGGCAGAAGCCCTGTCCAGCTGTTTTTAATGGCGATGCATTGACAGGAGGCCAGGCTATTTTTAATTGTGCGCACTTCTTTCAGACGTGCTCACAAAACGCCCCTTTCACCGAGCTTTGTCAGTAACCTGCAGTGACCTGCATTCAAGGCTACGTCGGGGTCCCCGGCACAAAAGGCACTGGAAGACTGGGGTACAGGGAAGTCTGCAGCTGGATGTCCAGTCCAGAGTCTGGAATTCCTCATTAGACCCCCAAAGACCTCCAGGATGGAAAATACTTTGAATAAAAGAAATACTGTAGTAAAACAAAGTAGCTGATATAAGACTGTGTGCAGAGACACGTGACGCAAAACCAACTTTGTTGCATTTCACACTAAATCATTGGCTGCAAACACGCACCATTCACACACACACACACACACAGTATGTACAAACAAGTCAGAAAACAAAGGGCTCTTGTACCAGCGCTTCGGATCTTGATGAAAAATTCAAACAATATTAAATGGGGAGAGTCAACAGCAGACACACTTCTGCTGAGGGCCCTTCAAACAGACAGAGTAACTCGGCACACACATTATGCCACCACAGTTCAGCCTCTTAGTGTAATGATGATGGCAGCTTTAGCTGGGGCACAGCTTTTAAAACACCTCTCTCGCAAACACTCTCCTGCAGCGAGGGGGGGAAGGAGCCGTTCAGTCCAGGCATGCCATTTCCTTCACATTTACCTGCCGGCGGACGTCACGGGCCACCTGGATTCCCCGCACCTCCTCCCTCCCACTTTAGCGACCACTTCATCGGGAGTCGCACTTCTGAAAGACACAGATTAAGATATCAGCGTTGAAGGATCCCGACTGTCCTCCTGCACTGCACGGAGCAGTAATGCCTCCTGACAGGAGAGCTTTAGGGCCGGGCTTCAGGTTCCCACATCCATCAGTGATCCTTCATCTCAGGGAGTCGGAAAAAGAAAGAACTCACCCAGAGCATGTAGACCCCATTGTGCACGTGAGGGGGAACATCCATGATGGAATGGGGAAAATTATCACTTTTTTTTTTTTCCTGAGTCTCAGAGGCAAGTTGGAAAAAAAAAGCAAACTGGGGAATTTAAATTATTTTTTAAAAAACTTCTACTTATCCGGTTCAATTTAGTTCATTTTCCTTCTTACAGGAATTTAGATTTGCAGCAGTTACTTTATTTCAGTGTGCAGTGTTTACAGTCTTCGCACTGAAAAGCTGATTTTATAGTTTTTTTTGTGCAGAACACACACACAAAAATAATAGATTGAAATACCATTTAAGAAAATAAGATGAGTTCATCACACTGATAGAGAAAAATCAGATATGACCACGCTCCATCACCAGGGTTATTGTTCAGAGCATGAAGGCATCGCTTATTTGTTCTCACAGGCCGAGTTCCCCTTTAAGGCAGTAAATGGATTCGGTTCCTTATTCTCGGATTGGAAGGGGAATAGAAACAGTTAATCCCGAGTAAAGAACGTGGCCATTATGAGAGCTGTGGGTAATTGTGTGTATCTGGCACCACTGCAGGGTCAGCAGCTCCACCACCACCACCTGTAGGTAGACAACTGTGCTGACTAGGAGTGGCTCGCCTCGCTGTGGTCAGACACAGGAAGCAGAGACAGCAGGTGCACTGTTATCACCTCCATAGAAAGGTAATGAAACCACACCACAATCAGCAGGAAATGAAGGGCACAGCTGAGCTTGATTGCCTACTCCGCTGCCCTGAACAATATTTTGGTCATGTACATGGGTCTGTGTACGATCGCACAACTGATAGGACACGGGACGACTCTCACTTCTAGCGCTCTGACTTAACTTTCTCGATGAGGGAATTCTTCCTAACCTCTGCTCCCCGGCAGTTGTATCCCTTTTGTTTATGAGCCCTCCCTCGACTCAAAGTGGTGTGACATTTACGGGTGGCTGCTTTGAAGAGAGGCCAACTGCTCTCCAAGCCGTAAAAGAGCCACCTGCCTCCCCTCACCTGCCCTTCTGTGAGAGCTTAGTGAATAAAAAGTGCAGAGTTCCAGCGATGGCTGGATCCCGCCTGGTAGTTACTGTACAGTGCAGCACACTTTCAAAGCCCCCACCCCCAATTTTGGCTCTTGCAAAAGACAGAAAGGAAGATATAAAGAAGGAGCGCTGTTTTCTTTTCAGTATCGCCCCTCGGCTAAGTCTGGGGTAAGCCCGCTAATCCTTCTTGGTGTGATGACTCACAACGGGTGTGTCCAATGTGTTCCCAAAGATATCTTTTCCACAGTGTGAATATCAATAGGAATGTTTATGTTGGCTTTGTGATTCATGTTGTGTGGCATTTAATAGTTTCTAATGGCGCAGGAACACCTTCTCCTGTGTTTATATTTATGTACCTGACCCAAAGAAAACAACATTTGAAGAACTGATGTGCCTTTTATTATATTTATCTTTATTTTGTGTGCCGCACGAGTGTGTGTTTGTGTGTGTGAGAGGCAGAGAATTGGCCCAGTGTCCCACCTAATTGTTATTGCGTCTGTGTTTGGCCTGGAGACAGTCGATAGGAATCAGCGGTGAGTCTGGTGGTGGGGTTATGGAGAGCGGTGTCTCCCACTTCCCAGTGTCTTAGTTGTAATGCATCCCTCCACTAACAGGGATCAAGGTATTACGGATTCAGGTTATTTGTATTGATTTTGTGTGGTGTCATGCCGGGCTTGAGGACGCCCTCATATTTGTGGAAATTGCAAATTCCAGCTCTGAAATGTCACCAGCGTTTAATCTTTTCTTGAGTGGTCAATATCGGACCCTCACTCTGGTGCCCGACCACGTTTATTAAACAGAGACCAAGCGTTCCCACGGTTACCATGACACCAAGCAGTGCGGAACGGGATTGGTCCAGACTGGATGGCAGCTTGGGAATGAGGAAGTACAACTTCCAACATTCATACTTTTTGATAAGATCTGTGTCAATGGAGAGTGGGCTTTGGATGAGGCTCAGAACGTAGAGGACTCTTCATGGGTGGACCACTCTGAGAAGATAATCAGAGGTAAACTTACCTGCTGCACTTTAAGTTGGTGCTATTCACAATGTTGTGCCTGGAAAAGAATATAAAAACTGTTTTTTTCCTGACACAACTGAAAATTTGTGTTTTTCGTTGAAAAACTAAGGTCGGTGTCAATATTCTATGAGGGCTCTTCAAGGTCCATAAAAGCAAACTGCTTTGTTGCATCTGCCAACATTTGCATGCTATTATCATCTTTGCTTTATCCGTGTCACAGCAAATGTTTCTCTTTCTCCCGTGTTTACAGGAATGGCCGAAATCACCCCTCCTCTCTCCAGTCACCACAATCAAATTTACTCTGGCTTGAGTACACGTTTAGTGGGGACCATTTGTTTGAGGCAAACACTTAGGGCCCTCATATGTCATTGACCAGTGTCCACAAATATAATCCTATCAAGTTCAATCTTAGGATGTCCTGCGCCATTGTTTTCCTAATGCAATAAATGAAAATAATCCCATCTGTCTCATTTTAATATACAGCCAGCTCCTCATCTGAGTGCGTTATGAACTTCGGGAAGGCCGACTTGTTTGAGTGAGTCTGGCGAAACGCACCGACGATATTGTGATTATTTCACTGAAATACTGCTGCTGACATGCACAGTGCTCTACGTATTTACAGGGGAAGTAAGGGAGCAGCACAGCTAACAAAGCTGAACCTGCCGGGGTGGATGGCGAGCGTGAAAGCACCCTTTCCTGCTTGTTGATAAACCCCTGCTTCTCCCAGAAGCCCTCGGTTGACGTGTACCTACAGAGAAAGCCTTAACAAAACAAGCCGGACCCTTGTAAATATGCAGTGCCCAACAGTGGCACACGCAGTGTTGGCTTACATACTGCGAGGGCTGTTTTTCTTTTTACCTCCAAATTTGCTCGGAAAACTAATCACGGTCCGATAAAGCCCACGGCAAATACGGGAGAGATTGACACCCACATGTCAAAGTTTACATAGGCAGACCAAGTGTACATATAGGGCAGGAGAACTGTGGGACCGAACGGGGCTGAACTAGGCTGACCTCCGCCAGTCTGGACTGGTGAAACAGACACTCTGTGACGGGAGCCGCAGAAAGGAAGGCTGTCTCGCTACAAATGTAACGCTGGCACGCTGTGGGAAAACAGGAAAGTAATCTGTAATGCAATGTGCACGCATAGCGTGCAAAAATGTGTTTTGACACATCTTTTAATATGGTCCTAATGCTTGTGCTGTTTCCTTTCACCTGTCACTTGAAATGCATTAAACCAAAGGATGGGGACGGCTTCCTTCTTGCAAGCTGCTGCCAGCCTTCCAAGTGCTTTTAATCCACAGCAAAGACAGTGCAGGAAACAGAAAAGGTTAACCCCTGACTGATGTGTCTGATGTTAATCTATAGATCAATTAGGTAGAGGCACACTGGGTCAAGCTACAGATATTGCAGTGGCTATTAGTTCCTCTATCTGGCCATTATTACACAGTCACATGCTCAAACATTGTGCTGGGTTGGTATGCTAGGCACAGATGCCTAGGGTAAACAGACAGGCCTACAAGGCTTGCACAAAATATTGATCTGACAGCAGATGGGAACCTTGATATCAGCCATTCACTTTCCTGTGTCTGTAGTCTTATATCTCTCATGCTGGAACTCTTGTGGCAAAATGTGTTTAGGAAAATATTTAAAACCATATTTTGCGTGTTTGTTTTGCCTGAAGTTGATCCAGAATGTCTCCGCATCCAATTTCAGTTTTACCCTATAGTCGTATGCTTCGTTCTTCCATCATTGGCAGATTAATGCGGATGGGCTGACAGTTTACAATATTTCATTTGAAATAAAACGATTTCCAAACTTTCGCTGCAAGTGCCTGAGCAAAAAGAGCCTTTTTTGAGACTGAATCGGTAATGTTATATTTATATTTTGTGCTCCTCATTCGCAGAGTGCAGTTTTTTGTTTTTTAATTACATTTTATGTGTGTATATATATATATATATATATATATATATATATATATATATATATATATGCATATGCCATGGTTTTGGATAAAATGAGATTATTTGAATTTGAACTTTTGCTCTCGTTCGTAATAATCCAAACCTCGGGGCATTTTTTTTTCTTCTCAAAAATACCAAACAAAGCCTGAAACACATGCATCAGCTTCTTTTGTTGCATTAAGCTGCATCTAAAGGAGGGAAGGGTAGTTAGTGAGAAAAGATGGATTGAAATTTTCCATTACTTCATTCAAAGCTTTCCTTTCAGTTTCAGTGAATTACCTCAACGGTAAAATGAGGGGAGATGAAATGATCAGCAGAATGAAAGAAAATGTTCTTAAATCCTCTTTCTTGGGAACGGGAATATTTTGGGTGATCAAAATGGCTCACGCTGGGAAAAATGTCAACAGGAATGACCCATTTATTGGCAAGGGATGGTCCTTTCTTCTCTAAAGCTGGCAGTAAGATTGAAGCATCACGTCATAATGAAGAAATGCAAGTGCTCTCAGTGGTTATGAATAGCCAATCCCCATATATGAAATATTGATTTCTTGATAGGGTTAGGCTGGGTCACATATTTTTCAGACTATCCCTGTGCACCACAATGCAGCCAACATGTCCAAATAGCACTGATGGGTAATCCAACATTCCTCCATGCTAAAATCTCAGGATCATCCCAGCAGGGGTATGGGGGCATATTCATGACTAATTATGTTTCTATATCTTTATTCTCCGCCTCTCTGTGGTCAGAACTCCATGGGGATCAATCACTCTGAGCTGCCTAGCCAAACACCATTGACAAGGCCGAGGCAATGCAAAGCCGGTCCAGCGCCTCCGTGGCATGCCACCATTCAATTAGTCTTGGTCAGCAGGAGGCATGATTATTCCAAAATTAGCGATTATTTCCCTGAGTAAACAGGCCAGATTGGGGTGTGTCATCCCTTGTGATCCTTGCTGGCCACTGGGCCTCCACAGAGGGGGCTGGGGCCTGGAAGAGAGGCCAGGGTAGAGAAGGCTGCCTCCCCTGAAAGAGCAGCCCACTCCCCCTCTCTCATCGCTAGACCCTGCGGCTCGACACAGCCCTCCCTGATAAAGTGGTATTTCCCGCATACAAAGGAGGCATCGGGCTTAATCCTCTAGCAACCCACACCCCCTTCTTTCTTCCCAGTCAGAGAGCACAATGAGCATGGACCTTTCCTTAATCCAAAGGTGGGTTATCACAGTAATCTGATAATACATGCAGATCAAAGTCCATTCAATGCTAATCAGGACAACAGATCAGCATTATGATCTAATTAGGGGACGCCTATGTGCCACTGAAGTGACATGATAGACCACTGTGAATATGTGCAGAAAAAGGCTACACAACAGGCTGAGTGTAATGAAGAGTCAACACCACTGTGTTAATGGCTGCTAAAACTGTTTAATTTAGTAAATCAATATTTCTCTCATACCGGTTGTATTTCTTTATTTTGGCAGATTTGTGCACGGACAGTTGAAACAGTCGGGACGGACCCGGCGTGCTGCGCCTCTCAGCGTGGATGTTTGGACTCGGTAAAAAAAAAAAAAAAAAAAGAGCAGAACTTTTGTTTTCAGCTGGTAATTATTGAGCCCCTCTGGCAGTTTTCTGATTTTGCCACTCATGGTACGTCCAATTAGTCATGACCCATTAACAAAGCACCGAATCAATTACCCACTTGGCCTTTAGCAGTTGTTGTTCTCTTCTGGGAGGTGTATAAGTCACGCCTAGCCCGCGAAATCATCCCAGAAATCTGGGTGGCCGTAGTGCTTTCAAAACAGCACAATGCAGCTCCTACATTTGGATAAACTAAGTCTACTCTAACAAGGCTCCTAGTAATAGTTAATCCTATCAAAATGGACTCCTTTTAGAAAAACAATAAAAGCCAATGCCCACTAACGACAGTGATATGTTACGCATGGAATGCAGGAGAGACAGAATCAGCGTGCAATGAAAATTCGTTTTGCGGCAACCGACATCCCTTCCACCTGGGTCTAAAACAACAAAGCCGTTTTCGGATTCAGACCTGTTTAGATACTCCTTAGCTACAAAAATAAAAGCCAGATGTGCAGGCGGGAGCCTCGTGTGGCTACATGCAGGACGCTTGTGTGTGACGACGTGCAGGCAGCCCATGTCGACAGAACGTCGACTTTCCCTTTCACTGTACAAAGAAAGGTTTAAAGCTGCAGTCCTAACAAAATGTATCAACAAAGTAAAAGTGTGAGAGCTGGACTTGGCAGAGCTTCAGATAGATGCTGTGTTTATGTTTGATAATAAATAATATCTATTACATTTTTCAAAACATCAAATTTGCAGCTTGGTATTTTGGGATGGCATGTCTAGACAACGGAGTAGATTAGCAGGATTAGCCGCTGTAAAATCTAAATGAGTGCAAAAGAAGAAGTATCATAGTGACTCAAAGACAGCCCAAGATTTCGGTTTAACCCCTGAGCAGCTTTTTAGCTGCCTGAAGTTTAAATGTCCTGTGTGGGTCAGCTCAAAGCACTGCCTCCACCCCCCAGCTGTAGCTCAACTCCCACACACAGGCGGGAACAAAAAGACCCACCTCAGTGTGGTCCTATCAATGTCACAGCTTTGTGTAGCAGTCTTTCAGGGTACATGAAGTGTCTTTAGCCACAATGAGATCAATAGCACGGCCAACTGTGCAGCAGCTAGCGGCGGCGGCAGCAGCAGCAGCACGGGAGCTGCGGAGAGAGAGACGATGAAGCGGATCAGACTCGATTTGTATCTCTCACCTGCTCGCGCTCTTTGCTTTTACACTCAACTTTTCAATCCAGTTTCTTTTTCTGCTGAATATCAAATCCTGCAGTCGAGGTGCAATATTGATGCACCGTATCACCATTCAGACAAAAGTGTCCCCGAGGACCTTCTGAAGTTTTCTGTGTGCTTTGCTGAGCCGGATCTTTCCTAACAGTGACCTCAGTCAGCTTATAGGTACACTGGCTTGGACAGGTCAGCGCCATTGATTTCCCATTCCCTGTTGGCACAATAAAGACCGTCAGCAGACCACTGAGATGTGTCCTTGACTAAAGTGTAACCCGCGCTGTTATATAATGTCTACTTTGATGCTTTGAACTCAGCAACGGCTCGTTCATGGCGCAATAACGCATCGAATAAGATGCAGACGTAACTGCCTGCGACTGCTGCTTTGATTGTTCCCTTCTGTAATCACGTAAACCGTAGGTGAATATATCATTACGAATAAACGGAGACCACCAAGTTAGACTTTGGAGGGTTCTCCTCTTTCTCCCAACAGAAAGCCCAAGCCTAATTTGCCGTCATCAGCTTCTTTTGTTCAAACAGGGGCTGGTATTTGAGAATAATCCTCCTTCCATAGATGAAATAGTGTCTCGACAGGCAGTGGCAAGACTCTGTCAAAACCTTTTTGAGAGGTGAATCTTTGGATGATCGGAGGCTGAAAAATGTCTGCTTAATGACAAAACCGGTGATGTAAACGTGCCACTTGGCTTTGAAATTAAAGTTAGAGGTTTACCTTTGCTCTGCTGTGAAAATATTTTATCTTTTTTCTGAGCGACTACTGTATATAATTGCTGTTTTTTTGGATGCCTTTGCTTTATATTCAGTGTATAGTTATCCTTCCAAAATGCCACGTGTAATGTCATGCAATATCTGACAAAATGACCTTAATTTAAAGGGCTGCCATTGATGTCAACACCAGGTAAATACCAAGTTGCAAATGTGCATTGATTGTTTAGATGCTCTGGGTGACACTGTGCCAGCAGAGACAACTTTTGTTTACATCTCAAATTTCACAGAATGTTGAAATGGCACTAAAAAATTATTGACGTATTGCTAAAGTGTCTGCGCTGAAAAATAAAGATTACACATCAAGTGTGTTTGATCCATGCAACATGAAAAAAAGCTTCATTTGTAAAGTATTTATAAAAATATTTGTACTTTAAAAATGCACTTCTGTAAACCCACTGTGCATCATACATACATACATATATATATATATATATATATATATGCCTTACCTCTGGCTCCTGGCTCTCTCTCCAGTATCTAAACTGGTCAGAGTGTGCGGTGCAATTCAATAAGGAAATGAGATGCAAATGACTCCATACATCTACAGCGTATTTTAGGACTGTTATTCAGTGTTTTGATCTAGACCATCCTTTTGTTAGTTAAAATGTGCAAACTATTCAAAAGATTTCTTTTGTTCTTAACCTTTGTAAGAAAGTGGAGGAAATATTTGGAATGCATTAAGTTTTGAAAACCGCCTGTCACGGCTGACAATAAAGGGTGGCCTAATAGATGTTACCATCGGTGGTAAAAGAGGACAAAAAGAAGTGTCTCTCCGTCGTGCACAAGCTGCCTGGTGCAACCAAAAATGAATCCATTTACTTCAGACTGTTTACTTTGTACTTTTAGCAAAGACAAAACTAAACTAAAGAAAACACAGAAAACAATTCATGAGGTGCAGGAGCCAAGGCCTCCGCTTCTCTTTCACGGGCCACGTTTTTTCAGCGTTTTAAAAACTCGCACGCCAAGCGCCCTGGCAGCCAGCTCTGACAAGACGCGGGGGAGAGAGAAAAGACGGAGCGAGGAGACAAAACCAAACACAAAAACAGTAACATCTGCAGCCGCTTCCAGCCAGACAGTTTGATGTGAATAACTCAGCACTTTGTGCCCTGACCTTGGTGAACAAAGGGGGGGTGGGGGGTGGAGATGCCTCAGGAGTGAAGTGCGACACCCCGGGAGGCAAGCGTCCAGTGAGCACCCCTGCTCGTTTCGCCGAGTTGGAGTTATTGTCCTTCGGCGGGGCGAAGCGGTGCCACCGGGGCACCGCGGCGTGCCACTTGGACGGCGGTAGTTTCAGCACAGACGCGGCTGCCTGACAGACGAAGCCGAGCGGCGCAGCAGTAAAATGCCATTTTCAGTGTGGCCCACTACTGGTTCCCAGTGCCATATGAATGCAGATCAGGGCGAGGAAAATAACTGCAGAAGTGCCTTTAAAGCAACTGGTAAATGCAGCGGTAAATCAGTCCAAGGGGGAGTGGATGAATATTTATCAATCCTAGCAGAAGATGCTAATATATACACAGATTTATTTCACCTCAGTCCAAAGTTAGAAAAGGCAAATTCCTCCCCTTCAAATCAAAGAGGAGCACAACAAAGCAACTGTGTACTTCAAGACTTAAATCTTACAAGTTCCTAATCCTACTGAAGTCCACACGGGACCTGTGGTCTCCATGGCAATGGCAGGGCATTCAACCAAGTGATTGCCTCCAATGAATTTCAGATAAGACAAAATGGAAGTGAATTGATGTGATTTTAATGCAGAAGTGAGCGCTGAAGGGGAGGTCCACTCGGTTCATATTTGAATAAAGCAAACAGAGCAGACAAAAGGCTGACAGCCGTAAATGACATTGTCAGAACAAAAATTATCAGCCAGTTTACAATCTGTTTGCTCATGTAGAACAAACAGAATGTGTGTGGCATCCCCGGCTTTGTGAACGGCAGGGCCGGCAGCCGGCGGCAGGAGAAAAGCAGATATCAGCTCCCCCTGCAGCCCTGCAACAATTAGATAGCAATTTGACAGGCACACTCAAAATGTGAGTTTGTTGTTCACTTCCAAGGGCACCTCTTTTTCTTTTCTTTTTTTTTTATTCAAAAAGGAAATACATAATTGAGGAACTGAGAACAAAGGCAAATTGTGTGACCTATGGCCAGCGGGCTTGCAGGGTGGCGTATCACAGGCACAGGGAGGCACATTCCAAACATGAGACCCTCAGTTACCTAGCAAGGGCTCAAATCGAGGTCCGCTTTTCTACCCTGCCCTTCTTTTGGTGGTAGGGGACCAACACGGAGCTCCTCCTTAAAGACAGCCCTGTTCACTCCTTGGTGCTCTTTGTTGCATTTTGTCACTTGTTTTGATGGGAGCTTGTTAACGTCTCTAAAGCCATGGGGACCAGCGGCAGCTGGTGATCTTGCAGTGCCTGCAGGACATCAATTTTATCCCTGGGACAAGGACAGAAAGCAAGCCAGGCTGGCTTCTGACAGGACCTTGAACCTTCTGACTGTAACACTATCTGTCCAGATTTGCATGCAGTGATGAATCCAGCTTACATTTGTGATTGGAGAGCTGTGCAAAGGTGCTGCAGGACCACAAGCAGTGCCACCAGGGTGGAATGTAACACCACCGAGCGCAACTTTATGACAATACCCGTTTCAAAGCACACAGACATGTATTTGCACTGAATATTTACATGCCAATAATGGTTGACTGGGAGGTTCAGAAGAATCTGAGTCACTGTGTAAAAAATGCAGGAGCGCGGTCCTAGCAGCATCAGGCTGAATTCAACTGCAGCCAACAAAGCAGTTCTGCAAGACGTCATTTGAGCTGAAAAGTCAAGTCCAGCTAAGCTGAATGTTTTCTTGCTGATGAGCAGTAAGCAGCCCGGTTTGAAGAGGCTGCGGCCCTGTGAATCACAGCTTGCTCGACAGTTCTGAAAGCAGCAAACAAAGTCAGCTGATTGTTCTTGATACTGTGTCAAACTTTTCATTGCAGAAAAACAGCGTGTTAATTGATATTCATCCCAAGATTCTCCTCGCTGTTCTGTGAAGCCCTGCTCTGTTCTCCGGCTGCGGAGATGCCGTTTGGTCTTATTAAAAAGTTGTTTGATTAGCCGGCCCTGGAATGGAGGCAGTGGAAAGGTCTGGCAGCAGCAGATAAAAGGGGAATGATAAATAGGCGAAAAGCCAGCCGATTGCCAGTCAGCCACTAGAGCATCAAAACACATCCATTTCTCTCCAAAGTTGATCCAATTATTGTCAGCCACTCACAGATAGCTACTATGCTTTACTCCTTTCATCCCAGGCTAAATTGCTCTTCCCCTTTTTTGCCGATACGGCAATCGGTCATAAAGGGCCAGCCATCATTAGTGCTGTTTGAATTGGAACCCTGTAGTGTTTGGTTAAGAGGGTAAATGCAAATTTGATGAAAGAATAAGGCTGCATTTACATATCAGCCTCAGCTCACATGGGGAGGGTAAACATTCTGTTTATCTCAAGTGTCATTTTATGATTTCAGTCGAATATAAAACCGACCTTGGCCCAGTCGGAGCAAAAGACCAAGGAAATTTACTGTTGTTTAAACACATTTATTCAAGTAGAACTTGTCAACAAATCGTCTTTAACTCAGCAAATACGAGAGGAATATCAGGATGCTTCAGTCCTGAATCTGAGACCACCACATCAGGTGCAGCGGGCGATCGTTTAAAAAGAACACACTGATTCGATTAAGACAAATAAAACAATAAAAATAAATAAGACTGATTCCCACAACTGGCAAAGACGTGGAGCCTCTGGACCACAGTAATAAATAGCTGGTTTTTATTTGTTTTCCTCTGTTTCTGTTGATTGTGGAAAGTAAATGAGAGAACTGGCACCGATCTGAAACCACAACATTAGGAAATGGCATCACAGCGGAAAGTCTGTAAAATAATAGAAAATACTGGGGAAAGCTGTAGCTAAAAAGGTATGATCCAATGCAAATTTTAAACCTGATTATAAAAAGACGACAAACAGACACAATATACGGCGCACCCTTGTCAATATACCACGTGGAAATCAGTGCATTAGGTCATAAAGGATTTGCTTAATTCATCTCCAGTTCAGGAATGGGTCAGCCAAAAATATTCAGTTAAAAATTATATATATATATATATATATATATATGTATATATATATGTATATATATATGTATATATATATATATATATATATATATATATATATATATATATATATATATATATATATATATATATATATATATATATATATATATGTTTGCAGCCATCTGAAAGCATATTCCACAGAAACAAAATTTAATTTCTGCACAGCCACAGAACTCAGTGGGCTGTTAAAAATAAGGCAAAACACTGCCATCTATGGCTATGTTCCTAGGACTGCTGAGGTCCTGTGCACCCAGCACAAAGGCAATCATGTATTCCTAGGAAAAAAAAAAAAGTATGGCTTGTTATTTGTAAATAAGATTAATAAAATATAATTGTAATCATAAAATTGCAAACAAATGTCTGACGATTCTCAATCTAGTAAAGTAAAGAAGTGCTCTGGAACAGCGTTAACAGCAAAGTTTCTCGCATTGCTCATGAAGCTGACACGTTTTTGGCTTCTGAAATTGACAGATTAGACTGAAACCTAGATTTTCATCCAAATGGGCATCTGGTGGCCATATCCTTTAAGCAACACAATTCTGCACAAATCAGGGGTTCTGTCAGAGCTTTCGTACCACCTGCTGTGTGTCTTCCCTTCAAAATGATTGAGCCTGCCTTTATTGTCTCATCATAATTTTATCTTTACAGTGTGTTGGCCAAAATGCAACACACATTGCACATTTGTACATAAATGGGCAGCATAAAGATACTGCCAGTGTCATATACCGCATGCTGTTGTAGCTTACTATATATCTTATGGTAGATACTTCATATAAAGTAGATTTTTATTGGCAATAAAAACACATATCAGGACTAAATTTTGACTGTGATTCAAGAGTGCATTAAGGCACAATAATGAAGTGCATATAGCTGCCAGACTGGGGTAGCAGGTTGGCGGTGAAACATAGAAGAAAGCCAGATGTCAGGGCTTCTATAGCTTAGGCCTTGACCAGGCCTTCGTCTGCGGCGGCCCTTTATGTAGCTCTCTGTGTGATGCACTGGTCCCTTATGGGAGCCCCAAGGCTTTACTGGTGATGAGACGCGATCTGTCCCGTCTGTCACCTCTCTCCGACTTATTCATACACCATCCATACAGTCAGTCCTCCAAGGCCTCTAATCCCCGTCTCCCGAGGTGGCGTGCAGACAGGGAAGCAGACAGGCGGGCAGGTTGCAAGTCTGTTCATAAGATGTTTAACACGCTGAGTATGATGACGCGTTTCACATTTACAAAATTTCAGCAATGTTATCAGCATGAGGATGCAAAACAGTGGGTTATTTCTGCAAGGAGAATTTGTGATTCCTACAAAAATGTGCAAATGCATCAGTTACAGAAAGGCACAGAATGAGCCACGTGCCCCATTTTACACCTGCATGTACAGATGCAGCGACGCAGGTCAGGACTAAGATCACCGCTCCACATTTTGACTCCACAATTACATTCTCATGTAGTTTTTATCCTTTTTTTTTTTTAGTGTTACGGGAATACAATTACATATTTACATCTTCTAAACACACTTCAGTCACTCTGGAAAAGTTTTTTTTTATTTTTTAAAAAAAACTCAAAAGTGTTCCGGTCCATAATTAAAAGAAAAATAATCTCCCGCTTATGAAAACTCAGTTTTAGTGAAATCTTAATGGGAATAGTCATAAAAGTGGCGAGCTGTTATGAATTGGAGCTACTTCAGCACCCCCGTGACCAGACACGAGAGTAAATTTGCTCAGCACGTCATCTCCTGATGTTTACAAACAAATACAGAAAGAGTTTATGTAATGCATTTATTTAAACAAGACCTAAGAAATGAGCAAATAGATCATTCTTAGGGATTCTTTGCTTTGCAAACACGCCTATTATAGATTAAAGTTTGACAGTATGCCAAAGTTATCAAGGTAAACTAGAGCTGTGACTGACAACTGAAAGTGGTTTCTCTTTGTTCTCAGACGTGAGAGAGAGAGAGAGAGAGAGAGAGAGAGAGAGAGAGAGAGAGAGAGAGAGGAAAGCAATAAATAAAGAGGTTCAGCAAGTCTCACTATGCGGCACTTGTTTTACCTTCCTCTGTGCTGGAAGAGCCATCAATTTGCCAGGGACAACCTGGCCACGCCCTTCAAGGAGCAGCACAAAAAGACTGACCTGGGACAGACGCACAGGGTTCACCTCAGAGCCCATTAATCAAGTGTCACGCTTGTGTGTGTGGATGAGGTCAGATCCTGTGTTGCAACTGCTAGGTCACGCACAGGGCACTCAATAAGAAACACAACATCTTAATAATGCAAAGGCAAAGAAAAAAAAGAAAATAGGAAGTATGATTTGTGTTGCTGCTTTCCTGATGAATACAGATTCACTGTGTGATCAGGAATGTTTGTCAAACTCAAATAGTATTGTTTTTCCTGCAGAGATTAACCTGTTTAATGCAGAGAGCAATCATCCATTGAGGTTGCACTGCAGTGCGTTTGTGCATTTAGAGTGGCTGAGTGTGTTTTGGTGTGTGCGTGAGACAAAGACCACCTGTGCAGTGGAGAGAGCCAGTGAATTCGGAGCCAGAGCGTGCTCTGTCAATTGGCATTTGATTTGCCACTCAGCAGACTCGGCTCTGGCTGACTCACTTAGCAGGCCACACCCGCTTTTCTCCATCTTTCTCCCCCTGCCTTTCCCTTTTCTTCTCCCTCCACACAAGGTGTATCCACAGGTTCATCTTCAGGCCAGCACTGTTGACACACATACTTCACTGCACGTGGCTCACACCCATGTCTTTCAGTGGCTTGTGCTGAGCAGCATTAAGGGGGGGGGGAAAACATCTTGTAAACTATTCACTATCAAGGCATGACGTCGATGATTTGTGGAAATGTAACTGTTGTGAGCGCAGGAAAATATCAGAGAAACATTTTTTTAAGTGTGGTTAGCACTGCTGCTGCACAGCACGAAGGCGTCTCTGTGTGGAGTTTGCTCGTTCGCCACACGGTCCAAAGACCTGCAGTCAGTGGGGACGTCAGGTCTGCCCGTAGGTGTGAGCGCTTGACTGTCTCTCTGTGTTAGCCCTGCGACAGGCTGGCGACCTGTACCCCCGCCCCGTGACCCCGAATAAGTGGAAGAAAATGGGTGGATGGACTTCTTTTAATGGCGCTTTCGAGCAGCCCACACAGGTGTAGCGTATGTTGCCGTTCGCTGCCGCGTGATCACCTGCACTCTGAACTGCGGTGAGACTAAAATATTCATATTGTGCTCAAATCACGAGAGATTGCATGTTCCAAAGCGGGTTTTTATTTTTAATGCACAGCCTACCGACGTAATGCACGTCTGAGTCTGAAATGAGAGGACCATAGCACAGGTATTAGTAAAAGCCACATCTGAGTGGCACCACAGGGAAGCAGGTGGCAGACAGTAGCAGGGAGCTGAATGGATACCACGGCCAGAAAAAGATCACACATGCACATGGAAGCCTGTTCATTGTACACATTGTGCCTCTGGGTTCACAGGACGAAGTAATGTGAAGGCAGCGGTAGATAACCTCATGCGTGTTACTTGAATTAAATAAAACAAGAATTTAAACAACATAAATGGACATTTTTGAAGTCCCCTCGTGAACAAACACTTTCTATTAATCTCGTTCATATTAGGCTTTAAAAAGGGCCTAAAAGATTCCCAGTGCACCTTAATGGGAGACACAATGCACAGTGTGTGCATGAGCTAGATTAGTATCAGCCTTTTTAATGTTAACAAACAGATGTGTTAAGATTTCCAACAGTGTTTTGTGTTCTGGATCACAAGTTTTGTATGAAAAAGGCGGACACGCTGGAAAACTACACCCGATTATTCATCCAGTTTAGAAAAAGTACGGAGAGTTTAGTTTCCTTTTAAAATGCACTGGAAAGGCTCGTGTAATAGCCAGTTATGCAGATTTAATCAAACAGTAGTGCAAATACATTAATCTTTGCCATGAAAACAAAAACGGATTTCAGAAACCTCTTGACTGAAGCTGCATTTTCAATTTGCTTCAACAGGTCCGTTCACGAAGCCTCTGAGGGTGTGGAGCATAACGTGAGGCCGACCACATCAAACACCCGATTAATTGACGGTGCAATGCCAGAGGGTACGCAACGAGAATTGTTACTGTGAAACCTCTCACTCGGTGAGTCTCCTTCTTTGGAATCCTGTCTGAACCTTCATCCCACACAGAGCTGCATCAAAACCAAAATTCCTGCTAAGAGCACAACACAAACAGCCCACCACTCCCTGCCAGAACAAAGCATATCTGTCTGCAGTGCTGTGTGACAAAAGGGACAAAGCTCCTCTGCGCTGTGGCGATGGCAGTCAGAGGAGATGGCTGAAAGAACTGAAACCTCCCGAGTCAGGTGAGAGCTTTAGTTTCCCATGACGCAAGTCTTTGAAGACCAGTTTGGAAGCTTCAGACAAAAGTGGGACAATTTTTAAGTTGTTGTGCGTTTCTTCCATTTGTGTCTCTAGAAACTTGTAAGCCGTGCGGCGCAGGCCTGAAAATCCTTTGCACGGAGGCGTAATCAGGAAAAACGGAGGTCAGTTTCCATTTGCGGAGACAGACGCCAGGGAAGGTGTCCATTGCGATAAGCAGCTAATCGATCGGGTGGCCCAGACAATAGGAGGGTGCCACCCGGTCACATTCCTCACATGCCGGTCAGTCTGTCAGTGACCCTGAAACTGAGCCCACTTTCCCAATTAGGGTCATTAGTGTGAGCCACTAAGTGCCTCGGTCACACGTGGCTGCAAACCAGGCCCGCTTTGGCACCAGTGAAACACCACAAGCAAAACACCAGCATAAAGGGCCATCTCAGTGCTTTTACCGAGCTCTGCCTGAGACGTCCATCAAGGCCTGTGGAGGATTTTCAGTGGAAATGCAAGATGTGATCAGCAACTCGAGGGATGTCCACAGTTTTGAGCTACTTAAAAAAAAATAAATAAATAAAATTTGTGAAGGAAGAGGCGCATCAATGATTCAGCGCAGGACCCGAGCTTGTAAGAATGAGAATAGACGTTGGCAGTTACAGAGCTGCTAACTGCTGACTTAAAGGCACCAGACTGACAGTTGTGGCAGTTGCTTAATTTATCACTGATGCAGAGAAGGGCAGACCACAAGATTCACCGTGCTATGATGTGTTTTCATGAACGCGAACCAGTG
This sequence comes from Pterophyllum scalare, assembly GCA_024447675.2. NCBI lineage: Eukaryota > Metazoa > Chordata > Actinopteri > Cichliformes > Cichlidae > Pterophyllum > Pterophyllum scalare. The sequence continues at coordinate 155,589 of JAMQGT020000034.1, forward strand.
AAATGCCTCCTAACCACCATTCTTTTTCGGACTATCCGTATGAGCTCGGCCTATTATCATTCTCATGCCATATGGAAATAGATATTGATTCCGTGGATGGTATTTTCCTATTCCTCACAATAGTCTTTCTAATCACGGACCCATTTTAAATCCTGGAATTGAAAAGGAAACAGAGGCATTTGAATCTGCGGCCACATTTTTGTTATTTTGTGGCGTTAACGTATAGCAGATGTTGTTGCTCATTTGACTGCTAATTTGGTTAAACACTTTAAATGTTGCTTCGAAATATCCGTTTATGGATATGAGAGCAACGATGTTAGTGGGCGAGCATCGTCTCGTGACTGCCTGTAAGCCAGCTGCAGTGCTGCTCGTTCGGCCCGCTGACAGCGATGATGCTGGAGCAGCAGATTACTTGGTTGCCTCTGCTGTGACAGTTTTCACAGAGTATTCAGAGACATGTTCTAGGCTGCACACTGGCTGCTCAGGCTAATTTAGCTGGGATTAGCAGGCTGTCCTGATGTTAAGCCTGTCTGATTTTGTTAGGCAGATCTGCACAACATTTCTTTAAAGTGTACAGCACTGTTTCGTTTCATATCTCCTTGGCTGTGAGGATTTAGCATACATGCTTTGTTTCTCTCTCCTATGATTTGAACACTAAGTGCACCTGCATTCAAGTCAGCCATTTACAGGCGCTGGGGTTTTATCTCGAGATAAGGCATGCTGAGAGATTTGGAAGGTGGCAGAACACTAAAATAATCAGTCGTCAACTTTCACATTTGAGAAACAATAAAGCAAAATGAAGGAGAAAACAGAGCGGGAGAGATTAGCGCTAAAGCTGTTGCTAGGCTGGAGAAAAGAAGCCTCTCAGCTGTGCAGCTGGGAGCTGTGCAGATTCATCAGGTGAGGCTCACATAGCAAGCTGAGCCTGCTAGCACGGTGCTGAAAGGCGCTAAAGTGCTGTTTAAACACAAAATGTTTCTTAATAGTACGAGTGTGAAGAAAGGAATAAAGGCGGCAACTTGGATCTCCTCTGATGACTGAGGGGACGACGGGCAAACGCACAATGCACGTTAACGCCAAACAGCAGGGTGGTGAAATGCAGGCACGTTTCAGAAAATGTGAAGATAATGCACACCACAACACACAAAGAGACTACATCAGCGCTGTATTTATTTGTGGAAAGCTGTAATATTATACTAATGTCAATAAATTCTCTAATAACACAAACGAGATGGTACACAGTAAGTGTACTCAGTGCCTCCAGTGTGTTTGTTTGATGAGTTGTCTGGCTTGTAGTGTCTGAAGCCGCTCACCTTGCTCCCTGTCATAAAGAGGCTGTTTGCACAGAGATCCTCAGACTTACTGCACATCACACTGAAAGGCAGAGCTCTCAGAAAGCTAGCTGTCGATCTGCTGATCTCAATGGCGCGTCGGTAAGGCATGGCAAAAATAATCAGCCGGCCTGTTTGTACAATTGCTAAGCCAACCGTCCTCTGCAAGTGAGTGAGTGCGGTCCACGGCTCCAGCTGTGGATATCTTGCAGATAATCTTGCCAAAAAAAAAAAAAGGAAAAAAAAAAAGTGAGCCATATTTGTTTATTGCAACTAGCTTATGTGCTGAAAGTATTCCTGGGAATTCATTCAGAGTTTGGAACATCTTTGTTGAAATGTTATCTATAAAATGTGTTTATTTGAAAAACACACAAAATAAAGGTGAAAAATAGAAAAAAATAGAGATGAAAACATTTTTTTTTAAAATGTAAAAACGACTTATCATTATAGTGAGCACCATTGCCCTCCAGTGGTCATGTTTGGCCTTAGCACAGATGGATGGATGGATGGACACACACACACACACACACACACACGCACGCACGCACGCACACTGCACTAAACCAACACGGCCATGGTCATCAGAAATATTGCACTTCACTATTACCACAGCCATAGCCAGTGCTTGCCTAGCTATCACTGCATACAATCCCTCTTATTGTCTTATCATTGTTCCGACAGGTGGTCTTACCTGGCCGCGGCTGGGAAGTACACAGATATGAAGGGGATGTGTAGGGCAATAAAGCCATAACTGCTTGCTTGTACTGAGGAGACGTTACGCACAGAGCACCACCTGTTAGACGTGAGTGCTCTTTATCAGCAGCTGGCCGGTGTTTTACAGCACTTCCTTTTTACAGTGGCTGTGATTAGCACGAAAGCTCAGGGGGAAAATGGAGAAGCTGTTCTTTCATCTGGACGTGTGAAACAGTTCATATCTGTTAGACTGTGTTTTAATCTGAGATTTGTTTTTCAGCATTTCTTCCACTGAGCAAATGGAACCAGTCAGCATCAAACCTTATTCTGCAGCGCCACCTTGTGCCTGATGTAGTGCACTGCAAAAGTCCCCCTGTGGATTACATTTTCAAATATGTGAGCCTTAAGTTTATACGTGCATGTGCGTTTATGCAGCCATCCATTCTCTTCTGCTTATCCTGTTCAGGGTCGCGGGGGGCTGGAGCCTATCCCATAGGGCGAGAGGCAGGGGACACCCTGCTAACAAAGCCTGGCAGATAATCATCAGAATCACACCTATGGGCAAATTAGAGTGACCAATTAACCTAAGCCCAGTAAGTGCATGTCTTTGGCCTGGGGGAGAACGTGCAAACTCCACACACACTCCACTCGAACCCAGACCTTCTAGATGTCATTCTAGTTGTGTAGCAGCAGCGGTAACCACCACGCCACCGTGTGTTTATGCAATAGACTGCATTTACATGACAACAGTAATGCAAGAAACACAGAGAGTAAACTCTGCAGTAACACATTAGCAAACCTACATTATTAGAACTACCAGAATTAAAGTCTCGAAACATTTAAAACCACTTTATCAAATTAAACTAATTATTCACAAATAAGTAGCATGGTAACACAATGACATGTCGGTGGTACACACTTTAACTTTATATAAACTGAAACAACAACAAAACACACACAGCAGGTCGCTAACATCCATCCATTTAACCACATATCCGGCCCAGGGTCACAGGGAGCCCATCCCAGCTGTCAGAGGGTTAGATGCAGGGTGGACCGTAGACCAGTGACCTGGGCCGCTCCACCACAGAGAAACACACAGATCCAATATAGAATCACCAGTTAACCCAGCACGCATGCCACTGGACTATGGGAGGAGAACATGTGCTTATGTAGGTTCAGCTGTCCCTGCTGCAGCAGTGCCTCTGCTTAGGCCTGTGTTTCACTTTAAATTAAACGTTCGTGCGTTAAACTCTCACCTCTACTTCTCGCTGCCACAAAGATGGCGCTCTTTTTATCTGGCTATATCGCCATGGTAACTTGTGCTGAACACACAACCTTGTCAGCAGCAGTGCGATGTGGTGTCTTTGCCGGATGAGTAGGTTTTATACGTGCAAGTTCTTATGCTGTACGGTGCTGTAAAATTCCAGCTGTGAATCGCAGTGTCACTGAAATGTGTGAATTCATTTAGTGATGCAGGAAATGTAAGTTTTTGTAATTAGTTCTGATCTGCTGCTGAGTGTCTATTACACTACAGGAAGTGCAGCACAGAACACAGAACACACACCAGGAGTATCTGTTCAATCAGTCAAATGATTTCACTTTGATCTGAGACAAACTCCACCTCCTCTCTTGGGCTCCGGGACACTTCGGTGTTTAAGTGTATCCAGTTTAAGCTCTAACGCTCTGATGTGTGGCAGTCACGCCTTTGATTTATTGGGGAAAAACCCAAATAAACCCACCTGTGAGAACTGCTGATGATCTGAAACATTCAAGTGTAACAAATAGGCAAAAAACGATGAAATTATGAAGGGGGCAAATACTTTTATGTAGTGGCAAAAATGTTTTGATTGCACTGTCATGTAAACATCACACTGCTTTCGTATCCCTGTTGTGCTACATTTCTGCACAAATCTTTGCAGCAAAATAAAATTGGTCCTCCACCCTCACCCAAATTAAGTGGAACTCTTAGAAGAAAAATAACAATATAAATTTTAAAAAAACTGTACCGAACGTTAACACAAAATCAGACCGACAGGGCACTACTTTCACTGTTATACTGACACATTCCTGCTAATTAAAATTTCTTTACTTCAATTCTTCTTCTTTCGGCTGCTCCCTTTAGGGGTCGCCAAATCCTCCATCTCACCCTGTCCCAGGATCCTCCTCCTACCAACCCGCTGCATGTCCTCCTTCACTACATCCGCGAACTCCTCTGAGGCCTTCGTCTTTTCCTGCTGCCTGGCAGCTCCATATTCATCATCCTTTGTCCGGTGCATCAACCATCCCTCCTCTGCACATTTTCAAACCATCACAGCAGGTTTCTCTACCAGCTTGTAAACCTTCCCTTCACTCTTGCTGCTCCCCTTCTGTCACAAATGACCCCTGACACTCCCCTTCTCTCCACCCACTCCACCCCGCCTGCACTCTCTTCTTCACCTCTCTCGTGCTCTCTCGTCTGTTGCTTTGAATGGCTGACCTCAGGTATTTAAGCTTGTCCACCTTCACTACCTCTGCTCCTAGCAGCTGCACTGTTACACCTGTCTCACTCTCATTCACACACATGTATTCTGTCTTGCTTCTACTGACTTTCATTCCTCTTCTCTCCAGAGCATACCTCCACCTCTCCAGAGCATACCTCCACCTGCTCTGTACTCTCACAACAGATCACAATATTCTAGTCCATGGAGACTCCTGCCTGACCTCATGTGTCATCAACACTGCAAATAAGAAGGGGCTCAGACCCCTGATGTAATTCCACCCCCACCTAGAACCCATCAGTCACTCCAACCACACACCTCACCACTGTCTCACTGCCCTCATACATGTCCTGCACCACCCTCACATACTCTGCCACACCTGACTCCCAGCCTATTATCTCAGCAGCCTATTATCTGCTTTCTCTGGATCCACAAAGACACAGTGAAGCTCCTTCTGACTTTCTCTACTTCTCCATCAACACTCACTGCAAACATCTCATCTGTAGTGCTCTTTCCCAGCATGAAGCCATACTGCTGCTCACAGACCATCACATCTTCTTCTTAAACTAGCTTCAACACGTCTTTTCCAGATCTTCATGGTGTGGCTCATGATCTTCATCCCTCTGTAGTTACTGCAGCTCTGCACATCACCCTTGTTCTTGAAAACTGGCACCAGTACACTTCTTCTCCATTCCTCGGGCATCCTCTCACTCTGCGGGATTGTGTTAAACAATCTAATCAAAAAGTCTACTGCTCTCTCCTAGACATCTCCATACCTCCACAGGTATGTCTTCTGGACCAACTACCATTCCACTCTTCATCCTCTTCACAGCTGCCCTCACTTCCTCCTTACTAATCCTCTGTACTTCCTGATTCATCATCCATCCTCTCCTCGCTCTCATGTTCTTCAGAAAGAAAACTTTATTAAGATGTTGATCTAGGTGCACCTCCTAGAAGCTAAATATAAAGTCCTTCACTGTACATAGTACTCAACAAATATGTATCCCTCTACATTACATAGCACAGTTATTGCCACACTGGAAAAATAAAATCTTTGTCCCAGTATGTTGACTATTTTCCTGAAGCTTTTGTTACTGTGTTTATTGGACACTTATCTTTGGCCAAATGGAATGTGACTGTGTTGGTGAATTTAGTGCATCTTTGTGAGCTGGGTGGATGTGCTGATGCCCTGCACAGGCTCACGTTTATGGATGTCTGAGCTGATGTTTGATGATTCCTGTTAGCTGCCACTGTAATGTTTTACTTGGCCTTCATGCGTTCATGGCTGCAGTTTGTGGTGTGTTTATCAGGCAGTCGAATAAATCAGTTGTGTTGCTTTGTCGCACACACTTTTACTTGTTTCCCCCCCACCAGTGACATACTATAGGTACAATATATAGCAGATTCTCTACTGATGGAATATCTGCTGAACTGTACCATCCATCCATCCATCCTCTTCCGCTTATCCTGTTCAGGGTCGCGGGGGGGGGGGGTCATAGGGCGAGAGGCCGGATACCTTACCCCACTAATATCACCAAAGGATGCCATGCAGTGAAGTTACTGCAATGCAAACTGTCTCACATTGTTAAAGGAATTTGTATGCATTAAGCTGGTAATGCAGAAAATGAATACATACATTTTTTTATGCACAGTCGTACATTGCAGTTAATGGAGAACATATATGAAAGGCGGTATGGATGCCGAACGGATCACACGGTTATTGCACCGAAAATGTAATCACATATCTAAATACCTCATGAAGCGTCCAAGGCTGTTTCCTCTGGAGGCGGCCGGAATACTTTGGGAAGAGTCCGAAACCAGTCGATGAGTCAGAGCAGCTCACAGCAATACTGCTGTTAGCTGTTGTTAGCTGCTGCTAGCCGCTGTTAGCCCGGACTGCTGAAACTTTCTTAGAGGTGGATCCAGGGGTGAAAGTAAGCCGGTATGGTCCGGTTCTGCCTACTACTAAAAGATTCTGCAAGATTCTGCAAGAGCTGGTGCTGCTGTAAAGCCTTCATTCAGAACCGGTCACGGCTGCACTTTGGGTCAGAATAGATCTGCTAGCAATAAGCAGTCTAAAACAGGACTTAATCAGTTAATAAATAGCTTTTTTTTCTCATTTCAAACTGTTTCTGAACTGTTCGTGCTAGGCTGCAGCCTCAATTCTCCAGCTTCTCTCCCCTCAGAGATAGAAACTTTCAACAACGGACAGCCACGTCCCGTATGCGGGACGGGTGTACTGCATTGGATTAGAGCTTCCTATTTTGATTGACATCTCATTCGGCCAATCATGTAACTGGCTGCATCACAATCAACCGACAGGCTACGTGACGCCCCCTGGTTAAATATTGGCTCTGGAAAACCCATCTCTTAATATGATTGGCCGAAGGAGGTGTCAATCAAAATGGGAGGGTCTAGCCTTCCATATAAAATTCACTACATATACGGGACAGAACACGGCCAGTTAGCAGGCAACAAAACGGTTGTTCCAGAGCCAGTAATAACCGGAGCGCGTAGTTTATTTTAGGTGATTTTGGTTCGGATAGTTAACAGGTTAAAACGTTCACCGCTACGTTTAATGTCGGTCTGCTTGTTACAAAATATCTCAATTAAAGGCAAGGAGAGATTCACCAGTTGTGTTTCATGCTATTCTGCTCAATTCCAGCAACACAGCACAGTTCAAAACATCATGGACATCAGTTGTGTTAGTGTACAGTGTGTGCAAACATCTCAGCTCCTTAACGACAAAAATATATTTCACATTGTCAAGTGATTCTAATTTCTGCTTTGTCCAGGCAGGCAATATATATATATATATATATATATATATATATATATATATATATATATATATATATATATATATATATATATATATATATATATATATATATATATATATATATAAATTTTGGGACACTGGAGTCTAATTTTAACTGACATAATGTTAGCTTATAAGCAGCTGTTGTTGATTAGCCAGCTCCTGTCAGCTGTCTGTAAAGGGAGGGCCGTAGGTCTGATCTGCTGAAAATTAGGAACTGCGACAATATTGGGAATAAATAAGCATGAGGTGATAATGGGGTAATATGTAGATACTGATTAAAGTTGTTCTCATGAATCTCATCAGAAAGCATTATTTTTTCAGCTTTAGGAATGTGGTATTGAGTTTTAGTAGTGAAACAATCACAGACCTCTCAGGTGATAGTAGATGCTGATCACTTGAGCTTTTTTTTTTACTCAATTTTAATTTGTTTTCTAGTCAAATGCGACTTTTATGTTCATTGAAGGTAAATTTTTGTATTTCATATATGCAAATGAACCGACCTGAAATTCACCAAATCATGGCTTCTGTAACTATCCCCTAACTGACATTAGCTAAAATGTAATGGTTTGTCATAATAAGTTCTGAATTTTACCTTGTAGAAACCATAAGTGCAGTGTCTTAGCACTGTTGTGACATATGTGTGCCTGGACTGATAATATGTTCATATTTTAAATTATCCCATTTCAAATTGAGATTCAATTTGAGAACATAATTAGATACATTACTTCCATACCTAGGTAGTGTGACATAAATGTTACTCCAAAAAAAATTAATGAATTAATTAAGTTAGAAAAAACTACTTTAATGGCTTTATTTGCAAGTTATTTTTCAACATACAGAAATAAATAGTGTATGTGGCACTTTCCTGGTCTAATCTAAAAAAAGGAGCACCTTTTTGTTTTCGAAAAAAGACTCAAACAGAATTTTCATCTTTGCATAGTTATGTAGAAATTGGTTAAAATTTGTTGAAGGTTTTTTTCACTCTTAAACAGGGGTTAAAGAGGGATTTGGCAGGTGGGGGAACCCTAAGATTGGGTGTAGCGGTGCAGCATGGGGCAAAGAATTACTTAGAAATAAGTCACATGATAACTTATTTCACGAGCTCCTGGTCTTTGCAGTCTTTGAGTGCAGGCTATCTTCAGCTGACCAGTGCTGCTGCTTCTTCAATAGTTAAAATGCTCTTTGAAGATTCAACTAACTGAACTCAATAAGAAATATGCAGATGTTTCATGAGCTATATGGCTGCTTTCCAACCCCTAGACACTATAAAACTAGTATAAAAGGTGTAATTCAGTAAGTCAATCTAATCAGCATCATCAGTTTAAATATAAATTAATGTTCGCTACCTTTGGCCATTAACATCACAGCCTGCTCTGTACCAGTCCATCATAGTGCATTAGAGATTATTCAGAGCTCCTCTGTTAGTTATTTTCATGCTCTTAGTTTTTATGGGTTTCTCGGTAGGTTTCCCAGGCTTCGTCAGTAGTGTAAAGTTGCCGTTTGTAGATGTCTGTCTAACACCCGTATTTGTTAGTTACTTCCTGTTTTATTTTGGTAGTCATTTGTCTCCTGTGTGTGCTGTTATTAGTGCAGTTTTCCCTCACGTCCTTGTCTCAGTGTGTGTTTAATACCTGAGTGTGTCACCTGCCTTGGCTTCTGTTTGCCTCTTTGCCCGTGGACTCTGTTGGATTTTTTAATCAAACTAAAGGCTTGCCTTTGGTTATTCAGTCTGTCTTGGAGTCTCCATTGGAAGTCTGGGTTATGTTCTTGCAATTCATGACAGCAATACTGCAAACTAACCAGTTTAGCCTGTGCTATTTGTACCAACCTCCCTAGTGCAGTATTTTCATGGAGCCTTTGAATAACACAAACTATACTTTCACAAAAACATAGTTGAGCAGCACATATACAAATATAAAATCTGGTTTGCAAACTCTAATCACAAAATTAGATGTAAGATTTAGAGTTCCAGATTATAAAATTTCACTTTGTTACCTTTGACAGTAATCTCTCATCTTCCTCACCTGTCCTGGATTACCTGGCAGACACACCGCCTTACACAAGCAATTTGTGTTTGATATTTGTTGTGCAGTTTGAAAAGTTGCATTTTAAACTGCCCTTTCAAAAGCTGCAATATTTATGCGTTCTCCTCTTCTGTAGAGCTAGCTAGATGCTGGAGTACCACAACTGCAATTTAATTTACAACTGCACCATGAGCACATCAGACGAGAAATTAAAAAGTGATGTGTTGAAGGAGTAAGTGGCCCGTGGGATGACATTTTCTTATTACTGGCCAAGTATCTCCAGTCTGTCACTGGGGGAAAAACCAGGCTGCAGCACATGAAAAATTCAATCATTCCACAGTACCTGGTTATTAACCTGCCTATCTGATTTAATTGCTTATTAACTGAAGGTGCTGGAACAGCATTCTGGATCATTCTGGCCCATGTAAACAGTAACAAAGCAATGCATGCAGCCTTCTAAGGAAGCTCTTTAAAAAGGCACATTATTCCCATGCAGGTGCTTTCAGACTGGACCTCTCACTTTGGGCTGCCATCCTTCCCTAAAGGGCATCTCTGGACTACATAAAGTATTCACTTATCTGCCTTCACACACACATGAACCTGAGTAACATCCCTCTCTTAATCCACAGGATTTAAAATGATGTGGGCCCACACTTTGCAGCGATAACGGCTTCAACTCTTCTGGGAAGTCTTTCCACAGGTTTAGGAGTGTTTGTGGGAATTTCTGACCATTCTTCCAGTAGCACATTTAACTTTTTTTTTTTTTTTGGTCACAGTTGCTATTATTGGCAGTAGAGGGAGACAGGAAATGGGGGAAAGATACAAGGGAAGACACGCGGGCAAACTAGCAGCAGGCCGGGACTCAAACCTGCACCGCCCGCGCAGCAATGCGGCATATGCATGTGCTTGTTTGCTCCACCACTGAGCCACCTGGGCACCCTCCGGAAGCACATCTGTGAGGTCAGAGAAGGCCTGGCTCACAGTCTCCGCTCTAATCCATCCCAAAGGTGTTCTATCAGGCTGAGGTCAGGACTCTGTGCAGGCCAGTCAAGTTCTTCCACCCCAGACTGGCTCATCCATGTCTTTATGGAGCTGCTTTGTGCACTGGTGTGCAGCCATGTTGGAACAGGAAGGGGCCATCCCCAAACTGTTCCCACAGAGTTGGGCGCATCAGATTGTCCCAAATGTCTTGGTATGCTGAAGCATTCAGAGTTCCTCTCACTGGAACTAAGGGGCCGAGCCAAACTCCTGAAAAACACCCCCACACCATAACCCCCCGTCCATCACACTTTACACAATGCAGTCAGACAGGTACCGTTCCCCTGGCAACCACCAAACCCAGACTCCTCCATCAGATTGGCAGATGGAGAGGGACTGTAGTGACTGACTCTGCAGAAAGTTGGTGCACTTTGACCCTCAGCATCCTCTGACCCCACTCTGTGATTTTAAGTGGCCTACCACTTCATGGCTGAGTTGCTGTCGTTCCCAATCGCTTCCACTTTGTTATAATCCCACTAACAGCTGACTGCGGAATATTTAGCAGTGACTGGACTTGTTGCACAGGTATCATCCTATCACGGTACCACGCTGGAGTTCACTGAGCTCCTGAGAGCGACCCATTCTGTCACTGATGTTTGTAGAAACAGTCTGCATGCCTAGGTGATTGGCTTAATCACCTGTGGAAAGGACTGGAACACCTGGACTCAATGATGTGGATGGTGAGTGGATACTCTTGGAAATATAGCGCATGTCGAGAGAGCTCTCTGTCAGGTTTGGTCCAAATGTAACTAACAAGTCGTGGGAGGAGGTAAAAATACTTACATGTGGCTGTGTAGGTAAGGTTCAGGGAGTAACTCTATTTTATCCATCCTCTAATTTTTGTCATTTATTACATATTTTGGTTCATGACATATTCAAAAATATCAAGTGCCCTGAAACACTTGCTTTAAATAATGAAGCAAAATCAGAATTTTTCAGTCTTTTTAATCAGATTTTAAAGACCACATTACTTACTGAAAGCATGCCTGTTGAAGTGTGAATACAATCGTGTGTTAAGGCGCATCTTTGAATTACAATCAGTAGGATGCAATTAAAAAGCTCTTTAGCTCTCCTCCCTTCATTTTTCCAACAGCCATGTTCTGCTAATGGCTTTGGATCATGGCTAAGCCTTACTGCAAATGGCTCTTAATCCAGTGGGCCTGCATTTGGTTACCTGAGGGAAATACTATCCAGGCTTGCTGCTACCCCCACTGCAATCTTCCAGATTAGTCCAATATATATTAATCCCTCCATTTATCTTTGTCAACTAAGGGCCAAAAATAATTTAAGAGTGAGTAAATAAAAGCCAGTGCAATAAAAGAGGCATGCCTCAGACAGAAGGCAGGTGCTTGCCACCTCATGCAACTCGTCCCTGCCACTGACTCTCTAATGAGCTTCTCTGTATGGTAAATATGGCTCTGCTCATTTTCCTCATCAACATTTCATGGGTTAGGTGATTATCCTTTTCAAGCAAACAGGGGATGTTTCAGAGTTTCTAAAATGGAAAAATAGTCATCAAAAACACATGACGCCTCACAGCATGAGTGTTTATTTAGGAGATGAAAAGAATGGAGAATTTTAGAGGAAAAAAATTCTTATTTAGCATAAGATCCAAACGTGTTCTTGAAGAAAATTGTGGCATGACCTAATAATCTGTTTGGAAATAGAGCTAACATCACACATGTTCACCGGTTGAACCTTTAAGTTACTCAAATTCTTCTCATGTGCTTGTAGACACTGATCAGCTGAACCCTGCGGGACACGTCCAGAGTTTGACATTTACTGTTAGGTGGGCGACTAATAAATACAAGAGCAAGGGTAGACCACTGAAGGAATGTGTCTGAAGTTTCGCCAGAAGGTCCAAATATGATTTCAGTCTGATTTCAGGAGGTTACTAGCTTCAAATATCTTTTAAAAGAAGCAGTAAACTTTGGAAATAGGAGGTATAGTCATCATGAAAATATATATATATATATATATATATATATATATATATATATATATATATATGGTGGGTTTTTTTTTTTTACAAGAGATCGACTCAGCAGAAATAAAAGTCTCTGAGTTGATGTGTAGATTGCCCTTGCTAGTGGAACTCATTACAGATGGTATGCCTCTGGAAAACACACCCACAGACATGCTGGTGCAGCCCCATGGTTTCATAACAGGCTGCAGATACACCATCAAAGGTGGGGCTACCCATGTAAAAAGACCCGTGTAAAAGAAGAATGGCACTGGATCTTACTTTAACATTTGATGGGCTTCAGATTTTCTCAGGGTTTTTTGTTTGACTTTTTTCTAGTCCTAAAGGCGAAATTAAAAAGTGAAGGGGGGGGCAGTGTAAAACACAAAGGTCCCAGTCAGAACTCTTTCTCCTGGCTGACAGACATGCAGTTCATGCCACCATCGCCCTTCTAACCTCTTGATGTGGACTCTGTATCTTCCAGTGGCTGATGTTTGTCAGGAGGCAGAGCAGCGGTAAATTACACCCAGGCTTGAGAATGAGGGACTCTGACCTTTTTTACAGTGATGTGTCAGCCACTTCAAATGGGGCCATAATTTGTAGCATGAACATCGCTGTATCAAATAAGACGTAAACCTACCACAAACTCATAAGGAAAGCACTCACATAGGTCACATGACTAAATAAATAAAATCTCTATACTGCTTCTTTCCTTGAATTGAAGCTATTGAATTTTTTTTCTCATGCCACCAAAAAGTAAACAGTGCACCGCTGCAGATCCTGCAGAGCCATTTTTGTCTGTTTGCTTCAAAAACTATTTATTTTTTGATCCAAGATTTATAAGCTACCATCTGCAAAGCTCAGCCGGATTATTTACCCGAAGAAAATATGCTGGTGAAAAATTCATGTCTGTGTGTCAGTCTGACCCTTTGGTCATCTTCTGCCTCTCCCAGAAAAGCCCGTCAATGCTGCTGAGTGACGGGGCTGGAGAGGAGGGAGGCCAGGCAGCCACCCCCCCAGCCTGTGCCATCTTCCCCCTTTTTCTCCACATGAGAAGAAAGGCCAGCTGCTGACAGCTAAACATGTACTCTGTAACACGCAGGAGCTCAAATGACCTCTTACAGCAGTTCATATGTATTTATTATTTATTATGTATTTAATTGCAGCGCATTAATTTCGGGTAATTATGTATAAAGATAATGGAGGAAAATCTTTATTTTTTTGAACATGATGAGTAGTTGAATTTCTTCCTTGAATTTCCGCCAGTTTCACGAATTTGACTGTGACAGCCTCATTTGATCAATCTCACATCCAGAAGCAGCCTCTAATTTAGGTTCTTTAACATCGGTACATCATAAAAATTTCTTTATAGAACAATAAACAGCATTCATGTGGATCCACCTTTTTCTCTACGGTGGAGACAGATGACATGCAGGAAACCTTGAGACCTCCAACTAGCAATAACTGTCAAGTTCATAAGGAAGTCAAATATTCAGTGTGAGGATTGAAAAGTAGCCTTATCCATCTGCCCCAGCTGAAGGGGACATTTCAACCTGCCAACAGATTTAAGTGGTCACTGAAGCCTGCACGAGGCGCTCTGTGTATTACATATGACAGCAGTATTTCCATAATCCAACATCTCTGTTAAACACTTGTCTAAATAGTTGTAAATCATCACAGGATTCCAGCTTTTATTTGGAAGGAACTAGATTTCAGCTCTAGGCTAGAAACTTTCAAACTAAGAGCTTTCAGTCAAACAACCAAGTCAATATGTTCTGTAATGAAAAACTCAACAATAATCACAAAATATATATAATCTCTGTGCATACGAAGGGAGAGAGAGAGAGAGCAGAGGGCTTTTCAACTTACAGAATAACTGCTCATTTCCTTTGGGAAGGAAATCAGCCAGCAGTTAAAAAAGAGGACCTAGTGAGTGATCCATTTTCCCTTCCACAGATGAGAAAGTTAATAGGTTATATCCTCATCCTCAGCTGGGATTGTCATTTCCTCTGCTGTTGACCTGTACATCAGATGGTAGACTCTTACAGGAATCAAGGTGAAGAAGAACAAACATGAACGCTGGAATCTGGAAGCCTAGGGCTTGCCTGAGGTCTGGGGCTGTGTGCTCTGCTCCACTCTGCCTGCCAGCCTGTGAGGAAAGATTGGAAAGTCATCAGCACGCTGGGGCCCTGCTTAAACACGGGTGGCCACCACACAGAGTCTCCAAACAAATGGCTTTACATGATGGGATTGGTGTCTTATGCACTGCAAGGGAGGGCGAACGCAACATAAATGGCACTTTCCTGTTGAAAGAAAAGTTATGGATGATGTAAGAACGGCATGTTTGAGGGTGGCCAAAGAAACAGATGAACAGAGCTCTATTTGTCTGCCGCTCACATAGGCAGCCTCAGCCTGGGTAGCCTTTCTATGTCCACAAAGTCAGCCATAAAATTTTGAGTGAGGTGAAAGAAGTGGCTTTGGTGCTCTCTTCATGCTTGCTGACTAAAGGGGTCAGCTACTATAAGGGGGTGGGGCACCCATCTGTCAAACTAAACTAACTGCAGCATGCTGCCGAATAAATATGAAACACATCCACTATGCATTGTGTCATTCTGCCATTTGGAACAAAAGAGCACAATTAGCAAACTAATTTATGCACTTGGATCATTTGTCATGTGCACGAGTGATGCCAGGGGAAACAAGGAGCAGCTTGAAAATGACTGTAATAAATAGAATGTTTGCTGCTGGCTCCAGTTCACTTCCTTTCAGTATGACCCTCACTACAAGCTTGACGCCCCTCCGTACAATAATCTAACAATGGAGTCAGCTGCAAACTTTTATATTGTATGATTTGTAAGCAGGAGTTGCCACAACTCCTGCACAACATGCCCAGTATCATGTGGCGCTGTATATTTAACCACTGGCGTAAACCAGTTCCATATGGTGCAGTAATGTAGAATGAATAGTGACCACTAGAGGTCGCCACAGTCACAGCACTGATCACATGATGAGCGAGCAGCAGACAGGGCTGCACACTTTACTCCTTTATTAGCCATTCACAATGTATTCACCATGTAAACAACAACAAAATGCATGCTTATGTCACTGAGCATCACGCTGCATGAAGTTTATGATTTGGATTTTTCACAAAAATACGTGTAGTGTTTCCTCCCCCGAGAGGAATCCGCATCTTCCACCTACACTGATGCACTATGTTACCCCCCCTATAGCTGAGTCCCTCCATAAAGTCAAGGCCTGCTGCTCTTTGTGGTTCACATCCTTGACTCTGGGTCCACGGGTCAGACCAGCGGTCCCTCAGGAGGAGTGTCCTAACCGCTCTCCCTTTAAAAAAAAAACAGCAGTGACTGGGTCGAATCTTCTTCTTTAAAAAATAATATTTCCTCAAGGTGGCCGCCAGCAGGAACAGCTGCAGGTAGAGGACTGACCACAGCTGGTGAAACATTAACACCATCATGTTCTTAAACATTGGGTAAAATTGTATTTTATCCATTTACCCCCTCTTAAGATCTTAAACGCTTTGCTAAATACACACATTACAGCCTGTATGGGCAATAAAAAAGCTTAATGAGAGGGCTTGATGACTCGACTCCAATTTGTATGTCCTGACAAGTTGGTTTACAGTGAAAGGCCCATTTGTATTTTTAGGTATTAGTGTTACTGAACTAATAAGAGTTTCTGTATCTGTCTGACACACACACACACACACACACACACACACACACACACACACACACATGGACAAATATGCTCACCCTGCTCTTTCTTATTTTTGGAGGCCCGGTGAGGTCTTTAGCCAAATACAGCTTCATACTGCCTGGTCTCCAGTCCAAATGGCTCTGTAACAGTTAAAAAAACCTCCTGGGCCCACACAGACCAAAAAGAAACAGAGGAAAAAGTGGAATTAGCAGCCAACCACACACATTCACTGAGCTCATCCCACCAGGCAGCAGTAAATCATTATGAAAGCGAAAGACATTGTGGTTGATGCTATCATCTAATACCAATAAAGCAACCATTTGTGCGAACAACCTCCTCGCGTATGGCCGTCACCTTTATGTCGGTGCATATTTTACTGTGTGGCTTTCGCTGGATGACAGCGTTTCAGAAAATGCCTCAAAGGTGCCACAAGGTCAGAACAATGCTCGTGCACAAGACACAAAAAAAGGGTCTTTTTTGTCCCTTTAGTCTGTTTAATCCTTCCTGATGGACAGGAACTGGCCTGGGGAACATTTACACTGTTCCCACAAGAAACAGGCAAAGATATGATTCATTTTTCCGAACAAATGGGGAGTGGCGGTAATAATCGGCCTCATAGTGAAAATACTGAGCTGCTGTTGGTAGAACACAAATGAGGTTTTCAAAGACCTTCTGTAAGAGGCCAATTGGCTCGCTCTTTTCCATGCTCCTGGGATATTATTCCCCCTTGAAAGGTTTGATGTCCAAATAGCCCAAATAAACAAAACGAGAGGATATGATTAAGGAGCTCTGGTATGTAGGACACAAGAGATTTGGTTGTTAGTTTACTTGTTTGAATTCAGTATTTGACACAGATCCTTTAGGGCTACAGTGATGCTACTTGAAAGGGCTAGCACTTGTTTCAGTAATGACTGAACATGTGGTGCAACTCTCCCAGGATCAACTCTGCCTTATGTCCTGCATTAAAGGGGAGAAACCGAGGGCGTCATCCTGTGACAGGAACATCTCTAGGCACCTCGTTCCCTCTGGGCCTCGCTTTGTGTTTGGCTCCATCGTGGCACAGGCGGTTTGCCTTGTCTTGAAAGACGTGGGGCTTTGCCAAGTTCAGCCCAGCCCATAGACAATGACCACTATTAGCTGGTTTCCTGAGCAGGACGGGGAGGGCGGATAGTGGGGGTTTCACAGCAGGATTAGGGGTTGGTGTGATCGTTCTGAACGTCTTCAGCCTCTGGCCTATAATCTGGAGGCAAGCTGAGATAGCAGAGCCGTGCCATCTGACCGCAGTTTATTCTATGAGGGAAGGGGACGTGGCCGTGCAACAGCATTTACTTCATCACTGACTTCATGTGGGTGGTCCCCCCTTGCTGGAATACAATAGCTGCACCAGACACTGCTCACCGTCCTGCCTCATTGGAAAAGCCATAAAGCACGAGTCATCCAGGGCTCCCAGGCTGAGCAAAATATATTCACCTCACAGATTACCATGCATCTCTTTGGCTCACATTAAACCTAATGATGTTTTTAATATAAATATCTTTTCCACAAATGTGATCTGACACATTGAGCTCAATATTGTAGTTGCTAAATAAACTGTATCTGTTATGATAAACACCCTGGTCCTGATGTCCTCACAGCCCTAACTGGACATTTTAACAGCAGCTTGTCATTACTCCAGCTGTCTGCCACATTACCTTAAATGATGATGATACAAAGAGGATGATACCAAGAGCGCATCAGATGTGATGAGAACAGAGACGCTTTGTCGAGCAGTATATCTGTGATCTCGCTGCATGACCTGCGGCACTGGAAATGAAGCAGGCCGACTTTGTAATTCATTTAAATTGACATCTGACCAGAGAGGAAATCTAGTCAAGTGTGGCTTAAATTATTTCATTTCCATTTTTCATGCCTCACTGGAGATAGGAAGCAGCAAAATAAACCAAGGACAAATGATTAAAGTGTTTGCTCACACATGTTAAACATGTCCAAATGAATCGCTGTCACCTGCACATTAGATCAGCAAAGACAAAAAAAAGTAAGTTGATGTGCGTGTGACACATTATACTACTGATTTTTTTATGATGATAGATGCTCTACACGATTCTTTATCCAACAACCGTCAACAGAAACTTCCTCCGCTACTAATTTTTTACAGGCTTCAGCTTCACAAGTCAAACACGCAAACATGTGTACACACATGCACACACGCACACACACACACACACACACGCACGGTAATAGAGATATAACTGGAAGAGCTCTCGCGGCATATGGATGCCATTTGCAAGCTGCACTGAGAATGTATAGGTCAGTCTAACCCTTTGGTATCTCTCTATCCATCTGTTTTCACATTACTTGCAAATTATAGTGTCCTCCAGACCCAAATGAACATAAATCAGGCTGGTGAAAGTGCACAAGTTTTCCCATCTGTCATAAAACAATGATTTAAAGTACGGGTTGTCAAAATATGGCGCTGTGAATTCGCCCCGCTCCCCAGCAGTAGGAACACAAAGGACCATCTCATCGGAGTAATTTATGGCCTCTGAGGGAACAGTGGGTGATTAGGGCTTAGGCCACCAACAGCCAGAAAAACAGTAGGAGCTCCAATAAGGATGGCTGGAAAACCTAGACCAAATTTATCAAACAATTCAGCAAAATCTATTTCTGTTTGGAGAGGAGAGCAAGATATATGGCCTGTTTAGTATACGGGTCCATCTTTGGAACATTTGGTTGCACTGCATTTGTGAGTTTTGGAGATTCTACATTAAATAGTTGTAGTCCAGGACGTGATGTATCGGTCAGCTGAGGTGCGTGAGGCCAAATCAAATATACAAAAGACGTTCTTGGATTGCGAACAACGTATTTGTGTAAATGATGTCACTGCGTCTCTATAAAATTGTTTCTTTTTAAAGGTGGAGTTTTAGGGTGAAAGCGGCTGTGTTCAGCAGTGGGTGTGGACAAATGGACCAGTTTAAAAACGCTCGCATGAACTGCCTTTACCTTAAATGGCCTTTAAAAACTGAAAGGCATACATGGTAACTAAAAGTGCACACAGGGAAATGGCTTCCTGTATGGTCAGTTAATATATTATGATTAGCTCCCTACCCCAGTCGGGTTGAGGAAATGCAGGGGTACGGCGGCTGGAATAACAGAGAAACTGTTGAGGTGGGGTTGGATGGCTCGCAGTTAATGCTTGTGCTTATTGGTACTCACATCTGTCCGTAAATAAATTCAGATTTCCTGTGAACCGTAAATGGGAGCAATAAAATGAGCCTAGGTGGTCACGCTACTGTGAGGTAGCCTCATATCAATATATATATATATATATATATATATATATATATATATATATATATATATATATATATATATATATATATATATATATATATGGTTCATCACAAGATGTTAGCTGTTAGAGAAATTATTGCAGAAGACATTCAGGCTTCAGTAGGCGTGAGAAACGCCCCGTTCTGCTCTCCATAGTGAGTGACTGATACTTCGATGGTTTGCAGACATTTAGAATTTCTCATTCATCCACGCTGTGATCCATCCAGCCTGCATCACAACGATTCATTTTCACCTGTTTTTCATGCAAACGAGGCTTCTTCCACTTCTGGGCAGCTATTTTGTTTTCATATATTTTTACAACTGTTTTTTTAGGTCCCCGGTCAGTCATTGGCTCCGTGTGGGAAGACTCATGCATCTGGCCCCCACACGCTGTACAAAGTTCAGGGCTTCTCCTTCTCGGTCTACAGGTGTTTCCTTGGATCTGATTCAGTCACTCTATTGTCACTATGAGCAGGATTTTACTGCTCTTATAGCATCTGTCATTCATTTCACTTTGATGTGAAATGTTCCAAATATTGTATGTGGTATTGAAGAGACTGTGAGAGCGGGGCTGATGGGGGTGGGGGGTGCACTAATGTGCATCCCTTGTGAACTGCTGCAACAGTAGATATTCTGCGTAGTTTGTATACTCAGCAAGGGCCTGACACACATTAAGTAATTCTCCACAAAGCTTATTTGAGTTAATTGCGCGGCTGCCTGGCAATCTCCTGAACCACCCAAGCATCCGCTCCCTGGAGAACGTTCTGCATGTCTGCTAACCAATCAGCAAAAGGGTTCTGCATCGCCGCTGGCGGTCCACCCCGGGATCCAAAGGCTGTTCTGGCCAAATAGTTCCTTATTTCTCAGGAGAACTCCCAAAGCCCTCGCTGGGACTTTTAAACATCTGAAGTGGAGCGAAGTTCAGGGGCCTTTCCAGCCTTGGCCACACAGGCCCCGCTATCTGTTTAAACAGCAGGTAGTCCCCAACTCTCCTCTGTTTGTGTCCGTGGCTTCCTCCACCAGTTAGGGGGGATTTTCCCATGCAGTCCGGGGCCCTTGAAGTATATCTCTTTTCCAGAATGGAGCTTGATGGAAAGAAAAACACAATTTACAAATTGCACAAGAATATAATTTTCACAACCGCCCCCCCCTTTTTTTTCAGAAATAGTTCACAGAAATTCCATGTTGTGTTTTAAACAAACAAACCAAAAAAATCCTCCTTATGATGCCTTTTCTCATTTACACTCCACACCAAGCCAGCCCGACTGATTTGAAGCTGCATAGATCCTCTATGCAGCAGAGTAAACAAAAATAAGAGTGTAGGACTGTAACACTGTAGGAGCTGTTGACAGACAGCAGCTTCCCGGATTTAGCAGGAATATGTCCCTGCCAGGCTTTATTTGCCCAGCAGACACACGTGGCTTTTACTGGAGGTCGACTTGCAATCCAATATGTTTGAAGGTAAAAGGTTCATCATCTGATAACAAATCCTACTTTTTCAGCACAGGCTTGTACTGGGCTAACTAACCTTAACCAGCAAGGCAACCCATGAAAGGAGCGACTCTGAGTCTCTGGAAAGTGGCTGCTGATATCAGAACATTAAACATTATAGAAAATGCCTCAAATGCTTTCCATAGATTCAGCTCTGTTAGTAATTAGACTGAAAGAAAGGTGGAATAATTGCACAGTACTTAACATGTTCTCAAACACTGCAGGTTTGTAAGAGTTGTGCTCTGGTGTCTTGACATGCTGGTAATGGCAGTGATGGACGATCAGCTGTTTAATTGAGTTTTGCATGTAGAGAAAAAACTGTCTCCACTGTGTTTAAATGCAGCATTTAGGTGTCCTGCCTCTTTGTTCTTGTGTGATGAGTTTGGAGTGAGACAAGGCTCAGATTGGGTCACAGCAGGATTGCAGCTGTTTACTGTAGGCATGTAAGCAATGGAGCTCTGACAATATTTGGGTTTATATTAATAATTTTAAAAAAATCTTTGTTGCATGACAGTAAAGCAAGGGAGAGAGTTAAAAAACAAAAAAGATGTGTCTGGGAATCCCTGTGTTCTCAGCACAGCCAAACAGGCCTGCTCCATCAAGGTGGCCTTAACCAGGTTTCTATTGCATCCCACATCAACACTGCTGACAGCAAAAAGCACTCAGGGGCCGACAGATCACTTTACCATTCCTGCAGCAGGAAGGAGAAGCCTGGAGGTGGGCGGTTGGGGGGCTGAGAAAAGGGCAAAAAGACTGCAGGGATGCACAGTAAAAGGCACTGACCAGTAGGTGGGAGTATTGATGCTGGTTTAGAAGATGCTGCGCAGTGGAGAGGATCCAGTAACATTAAGAAAGTCATTGATCTTTATTAATTTAGTCTCACTGCTCAAATTTCAACCATGTGAACGTGTTTATTTCTTCTGTTGAATATGATCAAATTAAACTCCTTTGTGTGAAATGATTTGTGTGTGTGTGTGTGTGTGTGTGTGTGTGTGTGTGTGTGTGTGTGTGTGTGTGTGTGTGTGTGTGTGACAGTGTGTGTGTGGTGTATTTCTAACTTCTGCTTTTTAAAAGCATATTGCACTTTTGTTTATCAAACAACATTATTTTTGGCTTCTTTCAGGTGAATAACATAATTTCTAAAATTATGGGTTATTATAGGGCACAAGTGGAAGACATTATTTAATTTTAATGCTTAATTTGCTGCTGGATAAATACAAAAACATCAGTTAAAATATTTCCAGGTATGTTATCATTTGTGATAGAGTTCTGGTGAAGTAGGAGTTCCCTAAAATGGGGCATTAAGTTTGCCAGGAGAAAAAAAAAAAGTTTGTGCATATATATTTATCTATCTTCTGACGACATACCGATATCTATGAATGACATTTTACTCAGTCCTCCTAAACTGATTATTTAAAGCAAAAATGATAGTGTACCAAACGTAATAAGCTTTGGATATTACCCCCACTGCTGAACACACGCCGTAGTGCAGTAAACCAGCATCACTGCCAGAGCAGGTAAAACATATGAAATCAAGCTACGAATTTCCTGAACTTTAAATATTTATTGGAAGACTTGGAGCTGGCCTTTGTACCAAATCCTATTTGTGTGTTTGCCTGCAGCAGGCAGGGTCACCCTCAGTTGATCTGACCAAGCTGTATAATTCTAACAACAGCTTCCCAAAGCCAGTGGCCCGCGGCCCACCACTCCCTCTCTTTGTGGGTTAGCAATGGGAAGCATACTCCCTGTGGTAGTGCATCCATACTGTATACGCACAAATACAATACAACATACAGTACACACAAGCAAATATTAAATGTAGTAAATGGAATATAGGCATTATTTAATTCTGTTGTAGACTGAATTATACATTATGCTGGCGACTTATTATAATTTGGCGTGACATAAATAACACCGTGTGCTGAGGGACTTTGGCGCTCGGCGAAGCGCTGGGCTGACGGAAAATATTTATCTGTTTGCTGATACAGTAATTGTGTGTATTTAGCTACAGAGAGCGCCGGCTTAACACTGGTGAGGTTATGCACTCAGGTGCAGCCAGGCGCCAGTCGAAGTGACACAGTCTCACCTCTGAAGATGTCTTTTAACGTGGGGAAATGTGGTCATTCATGGCCAGCCGAGCGTTTCAATGAGCCACATTAGCTGTTGCACCATTGTTTTTCAAAAGGCAGCTCTGAACTTGCTTTGATGGTAGGGAAGCGGGCCCGTGTTTCACTTTGTCATTCTGATGAGTGCCTCATCATTCTGATCTGCTGAGTCTTGCAGCCTTCATGATATTGTAAGATGAACCAGGGCAGGATGTGGTTACTCAGTTGCAGTGAAGGTGCTTAAATTGGCTTCAGCTTTAAGGCTGCTTGAAGTTGTCGAGTTTACAATTGTAAAGAAGCTATCTGGTTGATGTGTAAAATATATTTTTAAACACATACTCCACTGGTTGGGTGTGCCAGTGCATGTGCTTTTGTCTCCCTTTGAGCAAAATTTATGCCCCACAGGGGGACTTTTGGACTTCTCTCATATCTTCCGTCACTCATTCACAGCAAGCCATTTGTAAGTCACACTTTGGCTTTGAAGGGAGTCAGGCACACACAAGAGAGGAATTCCCTCTGAGGGTAAAATCCTCTGGAAAAGACCTGTGATTATATCTATATTAATGGTTTTGTAAGTCTAGAAATTCTGCTAGGAGCAGCAAATTGTGTTTTTCACAAAGAAGAGGGTCATCTTAAACTGATTAGGTTGCAGAAATATTATGTTCTTCTTGAAAGTTTGTGCTCTGCCTTTGGTCTTGTTGCGCAGACCCCGATGCCAGATGCAGTAAATTATTAGTCTAAATCAGAACAGAATGCCAGCTTTACATCAGGACAGTGATCCATGTGAAGGAAAAGAAACGCTATGTTTGAAGCAAAGCAGCGCCCCAATGTCAGGGTCTATCCCAGCTAAGTCCAAAGCTATTATTCACTATTTTATATCTCACATGGATTTGGGCTGTTCCTGCAAGAGCATTGCACGATTGAGCTTTGTGGGGACTCGTATGATTTAGTATATTTTATCCCTTAGCAAAAGCACAGAACTGGCCAAGCAACTCCTGAAATAAATACACCAGTGGTTAATAAATCACAAAGTCAAGTGTGTGTGTGTGTGTGTGTGTGTGTGTGTGTGTGTGTGTGTGTGTGTTTGAAAAAACATAAAATAAATAAGAAAGTCTGTGAGGCAAACAATACATAAAGGAAACACAGCACAGAACACTGAGAAGAATTTGAATGCAAGTCAGAAAGATGCAAAGAAGCGTGCAAGTTATTCTCCCAAAGATTAAAAACAAATTTCACTGTTTGATTATATTATCTGAAATAAGATGCACTGCATCACTGCCAAGATATTTTATATTTATCATAATCATCTGGGTTTCAAGGGCCTTATCTAAAGCCCTGTCATCATCAATACATCTGCACAGCATTTTCCACAGCAGGAGTGGAAAAAACCATTGTGAGATTTATTCTCTGCTTTCCTTAAAAGATCTTTTAAAAATCTGAGTTTGCTCGCAATTTTTATTAAGCTTATATGATTATAGTTAACAGTCTAAATAGTCCTCGTGTACCCGCTAAAACCTCGAAAAGAACCAAATAAATCTAATGTACTTTTTCATAATCTTCACTGAAACTGATTTGTATTGTATTAAAAAGGCCCTGCTCCTAAAACACAGATTTTTAATGCATTGGTAAACCATCCTGTCCATACTGACACTGACGTATCTGCTCTGCAGTCTGAGCCTAGTCAGAGCTGATGTGTGTTAATGTGTAACGAGTGTCTAACATTACTGCTGCTCCAGCTTTTCTTTGTAACAGAATACAGTCACGCTGGTTTGTGTCTCAGCACCACGCCTCTTTCATTACTGAGTCAAGCGGCTCATTACAGTTCAGTGACAAGACACCACCACCTCCTCCTTCTCTGGAAGCGTGAGTGACTAAATAGCGGGCATATGCAAGCTCACCTCAAACTGGGCGTCATCTTAGCGAGCGGCTCGGTGCTTCCTGGATGTACCCGTGAGCCCCATGGGAGCTGTCAGAGGTCAGCGAGGACCAGGCAGGGAATATATGAACAAGATTTCCAATAAAATAAGGTAACCCTGACCAGCATTCAAGCTGCAAAATCAAAACCAGGTGGGCTGCCTGCGTTCAAAACTATCAAATGAACAGCAGATCATGATGTCATTAGGCTGTTTTTCTTCCTCTCGCTGTGCTCCTCAAAGACACAGAAGTGATGGGCTGTATTAAACAAACACTCTGCCTCGCTGGGAAGGACACGCCAGCATGGGGTAGGAGCAGACAGAGTCCCAGCACTGATGTCCAGAGCCTCCCCCTCAAGTGAAAATGCTCCCACTTATTATTTATTCTCAAACAATATATCATGTTAAGCCTTTGGCCTTCAGACATTTCTGTACATTTGAATGGTGCGGGTATCACTTGTCCCTGTCAGGAAAAATGTGATTTGAGGAAAGTGAGGTGAACAGTTTAAGTGATCGTGCATTTGCCATGAAATATGTCCTCGTTAAGGATGAAAGATTGGGTTACCATTTTGCTCTGAGAAAACAGTCGGCTTTCAAACGTTTTCTGCCAGGACTGTAATGCAATTTTCTGCACTGAGACGAAAAAAGCCTGAAGACATACAGAACGGTACACACAGAAAAGCTTTGCTCCCGGTCAGGAAGGAAGTACCTCGCCACTGAAACACAGATCAGGAATAAGAGTAAAAAGAAATCTGTCCTACATGAGCGCACTGGTGTAACCCCTCCAAGCACTGTGAGACTGTGCAGCAGATTATGATTTTTTAATTTATGTGAAACAAGGCATTTAAGAAAACTAAACTATCATCGGTTTGACGTAAAGTGCTAAAAGTCAAGGAGAAGCTGAAAGAGTCGACAGCTCAGTCGTGTCTCTGGCAGCGCTGCTGACAGCTTTTAATAACGCTGCCAGCGAGAAAATTGTTTAGTCAAAGAAAAAAAAAATGCTACAGTATCTCGGGAGAAGCACGCTGTGGGATCATCTGCGGCTGGACTTTTCAGAAGCAAGACGTTTTATGGAGGGTCATTGTTACTGAGTAATCAGGATTTATCAGCTATATGTTACAGCAGGCTAATTTGCACAAGTGATTATGATATAATTGGTTTATGGCCAGCAGTGGTCTGCGGTGCAAAGAAGAAACGAGTGACAGACTTCATCTGTAACGTCTACATGTGAAACCCACTCTACTCTTACTCTACTGTGAGTGAGCGGTAACAATGAGAAAATTAAAAATTAAAAATAGATATTTCCTGCTGTAGCAAATGGTAAACATTGGTCCTGCAATCATCAGACTATCTGCACTATATATCATATGTATCAGACTATATGCATGTTTTACTTTAAATGCTTTGTTTTTCTTTAAACAATCACAGCACGATATCATTAAAAATAAATTCAATTCAATTTTATTTATATAGCGCCAAATCACAACAAACAGTCGCCTCAAGGCGCTTTGTATTGTGGTTAAAGACCCTACAATAACACAGAGAAAACCCAATAGTCAAAACGACCCACTATGAGCAAGCACTTGGTGACGGTGGGAAGGAAAAACTCCCTTTTAACAGGAAGAAACCTCCGGCAGAACCAGGCTCAGGGAGGGGCAGTCATCTGCTGTGTTGGGGCTGAGGGGAGAGAGACAGGACAAAAGACATGCTGTGGAAGAGAGACAGAGATTAATAATAATGATTAAATACAGAGTGAAGTATAAACAAGTAAATAAAGGTGAATGAGAAGAAACAGTGCATTATGGGACCCCCCCTCAGCAGCCTAGGCCTATAGCAGCATAGTTGTAATGAACACTGTATTTTTAGTTGTTGATGTCAGTGATATGATTTTAAGTTGCATTTATCTGTGTTATTTTTGACATGCTAACATCCGTATTTCCCTTGGAACACAGCCTGTGTAAAGACTGCTTACACAGTTTAGCGGCTGGAGGAGGCATCACTTACTGTAACCCAACCTGTGTTGGTAGGAGTGCGTTTGTATATTGAATTGCTTTCTTGCAGGATGTGGGAAAAAATGCCCCAGAGCCAGGTGAAAAAAGAACAATCAAATTAGGATGTAGTGACATCATCATCAAAACGTTTTTTTCATGGTCGAGGACATGAAAGGCCAGCAACAGCATTTTCTCATTTGAAGTAACTTAAGCTAAACGTTCACCTCTCAGTTGTGCTGTTGACTCTTCAGAAATACCTGTTGTGCGAAGTCTGGCACGGTCTGTTAGTGTTTAAGTCGCCCATGAGCCCCCCTGAGGCATTTTCATGTATTTCCCTCACACTTCTGTCAAAGCTCGTAATATGTGACAGATTATACCCCCAAAGAAGGGCAGGAAGTACAACCGAACCACATTTTGCCTGAAGTGTGTGTGTGTGTGTGTGTGTGTGTGTTTAATCCCTACCATTATTATTAGTATCAGTCATATACAGTGTGTCTCTGACCCGGAGAGAGCAGACATAATATTACCCAGAAAGTCACAGTTAATCAAATTTACCAGTCAGTGCAAAAAATTAAATAATAAAAATAAAGTAAATATTCTTTTTGTGCTCCTGAAAGCTCAATCTGCACACACAGGCTCCTTTTTAAAATTATTTCCTACGCCTCCCTTTATATTCTGACTTCCTGATTTCCAATCCATGACAGTTTGATATGGTATTGGTTAAACTAAACAACTCACTGAAATAAATTACACAATAATTATGTTGCCTACTATTAAATCTCTGAGCCACATGTTGGCTCTGGACTAAAATATGTGAGCGAGTGGGTTATATAAACACATTGAAGATGGCTGATTAGCCCAGTAGCAGCAGCAGCAGACCCCTCAGTACTGCAGCCCACAATCAAACCCACACAGTAATAATGGAATAATAATAATCTTCAGCTTCTGGTTGTCCTAAATATTTTTTCTAGCTCAGTGGTGTTCCTTCCAAAAGCTCCCAATTGTCCTTCAAACCTCTTTCAGCTTCTCGACTTCAGTGCGATCCCTGCGTTTCATATCCCAAGGCTTTTGCCAGCCATTCATAGTCACGATTAGAGAGGCTGGATAAAACTTGTGGTAGCTCTCAGACGATAGTGAAGAACTTGTGTTCACCAGCTCGTGGTCCAGTTTGGCTGCCAGCGTCGGCTGTCGAAGCTGCCATGAATAACCCCGTCGATGAAGCCAGCACTTTCACAGGTGTTCCCGATCCCAGCAAGAGTAACTGTAACTGTAACTGACCTGCACATGTAAATGTCCACTCTATCGTTTCATGCAGCTGCTCACCACTGGAATAATAATTAGTCCTATTGAGATAGAGCCACCTCAGAATTTTCTGTTGATTTCAGATAGCAAATTGGCTGCAGTGTTTGTTTGCCCCAGTAGTGTCTAACTACTGAAGAAATAGCTGCTGTCCCAGTCCGGAGCAATCAGGGTGTATTCTGTTTGGCATGCTTGAGTGCTCCTGAAGTCCGCTGGGTGAAGGGGAACTGCGCTGGATGTCAGCCCAGCTGGAAAACTGTCCTGTGAGCAGCTCTTCAGCTGTGAAATGGACAGCGTGCCTGTGCGAGGCCAGTCAAAACGATGAGGCAGGAAATGAAAATGTGAAATAAATACCAAACACTTAAAGCAGCTGCTTAAAGCCTCATAAATGCAAACCAATCACTGAAGTTCTTTTCCATTGATACTGTGTTTGTTTACACAGCGATCAATTGGTTGCAAGAGCAGAAGTCGGCTACAAATTATGTGCGAGCACGAGCGCTCACCACGCCGCACTCACGCTCAGCTGGTTTTGATGCAGGGATGGGATCCCGGGACGACTCTTGGATGGCTGTGAAAGGGCTGTGGACTCCGGCGGTCTGCTGCAATGCGCTGTGGGTGGGAACACATGTCGGTGTCCTCGGCAACCCAAAAGCAGCGCCATGGTAGTGGAGTAAGCAGGCCCGACCCCGCGGCCCGCAACGCAGCGGGCCAACGGCGCCTGTCGGCTGAGCCCAGAGCACCATTTCTACACCAGATGTATTTCTGAGATTTGGTAGTGCAACAACTTCAAAGTCCGACTTGATTATTTTTGATTGTATGATTATTCAATACTGCCGTCTTTTTCTTTATTTCTGGGGGAAAAGATATTATCATTCAACCACACTTATTTAATTGCAGCAATTGGAGCCACTCTAATTGAGGCCTCGCCTTTCATCTGTAATGGTAATGATTATGAGATTGTGTTTGTGCTGAGCAGTCCAGTCTGATGAGTAAGACCGGGATGATATAGCATTTTTAGCTGAGATTTCATGTTTTTGGAATAATGTGTTTTAGCCTCCTGCACCGCGAACCCCGCTGTGACTTATTTTCCATGTTTTCAAAGACATGAAACGAATCCTACGTGCTCTCGCATTGTTTTTCATCTTGATGTTTGTAGCTGATTCGATCTTTGTAATGGAGGCCTTGAATAAGTAAACAGTGAATGCCTGTTCAAAATGTCAGCATGCTTTGTCAGAGCTACGCAGACATTTAAAGAGCATCTTATCATGTTGATTTAAGCAATTAAACATGAAGTTGCCCTCTGCAAGCTCCGACTGACTGTATCATCTTAATTATTATCTACAGAACCTCAAAGCATTTTCTTTGGCTTGATAAAGGGGACTTATCACAGTCATTACGTGCTTAAATGTCTGGCTATTTGAAAAAAGTTGGAGTTGGTGGAAATGTTAGGTGCAGTACAACCTTAATGTGTTTAGGTATATGGGGGTTTCGAAATGCTTTCAGGCTGCATGCATGTTAAACAGAGTAATTAATCCTTAAACGATTCCTTGTTCTCTAAGACCTTCGTGTGACAAGCGTCCCTCCATTAAAGGAGTATAAACAGACTTTGCTCTGACCCTGGAAATTGTTAGTAGGGTCTGAAACGCTATTAAATAGACAGATTACGTTTATCTTTTGGAAACATGGTCTGAGCGTTCACATCAATACCTTTCCAACACCGGGTCAGCCACTTATTTGAGGGGAATCTGAACATTTTTTCACTATTCTGAATTTCACTCTTTACTGAGGGCAAAACTCTAGCAGAGAGGGCAGAATTTATGCATTTACTTACTAATATGCATCCCATGTAACTGCACTCCTTCGCCCCTAAGTCAACCACAAACAGATCGTGATCTAATCAAGTGTGACAAAGCTTTGCAGGGAGAGATGGGCAGCGATCTGGACTCTGCCCATGCCAGTATAGGAGATGTTTTGACAAGGATTATCACTTTCATCACCAGGTAATTTATAACAACCCCCAGCTTCTACAGACCCCATATCTCTCCTAAAGAACTGTGCTTACAAATATGAGAGCAATGCTGGTAGCTCGGTTTCTCACCTTCTGCTGAAGTAGGAGAGGGAAAAAACAAAACATTCAAACATCGTGTTATCTCTGGCCCATACTGCAGGCTGACTCTTGCACAGAAGCCCTGGCTATGAGTGTCTTGGCAGAACAATCACCTGCATAGTGATGCAAAAGCCGAGGAATTTATCCAGAAGTCTTCATAAATCATCCACTTTATGTTCAAATAAACTCATGGTGCTAGGAAGGAGATTGCTTTTGAGAAATTATGCAATCCCGATCTCGTTTAATTAATTCTGTGGAAGTCAGTTTGTGACGTTCTCAAAAAATATTAAGGATAAGGTAAAGCAGCAGTGTGCAGACTTTGTCCTCAGTCCATGCAAGAATGTGGATTATACCCGTGGATTAAAGCAAACTGTAAATCCAGACCTGGATAAGAAGACGTAAGAATGCATCTATTCAATTTGTGTTTTCACAGCGCAGCGCTGTCATAACAGCGCCTGAATCTGGCAGCACCAAACTCCCCTTCGCACAGGTGAGCACAAGCACCGGCGATCTGAGAAGCTCAGCAGTCTAAAATGCTTGCTGTTATCAAACAACGAGCTCCAAACACGAGTATTTATGTTATTCATCTTTTAGTAATTTGAGTATGCACAGAAATCAGTGCATGAATTCAAATGTGAATTTTGTACCAGTGTTTAACTTTGATGATTTCATTAAGAAAACGTATTTAAGGTTCTTTATTTCTCAATAGATAACCGTAACATTAGCGGGATACTCGGTGCATTTTAGATCTACTTACCACAGTCCAATGGATCCATTGTAGGAATGCAAGTGAACATATAATACACCCAAATTAAAGACAGAGACAACCAGACGGTCCACAAATGCTCTACCAGTGTGCTTGTCAGTCTGCCTGCTTTGATTAAACATCACTGGAGAGATACTGTGCTCAAGCATTACAAGGGATATCATACATGTTTGTTATGCATCTCAGTGAAATTTATCCCACATAATTTGCAAAGAGTGAACGAGGGAATGAAAGCAGGAGGAAAGAAAGCCCAAAATGTGGCTGCGCAACATTTTCCTCGTTGCCTTTCTGTGAACTGTAGTTCCAAAGAGCCACCCACACCTCACCACGCTGGGAGAAACTGGGCCCAAACTGGCACCTATTTATGGACTGGCTCCTGCCAGAGAGAAATTCTTCTTACAGTAAAAAAAAAAAAAAAGAGAAAAATCCCACTGAATGTGTGCTCATCCATCATTCAAAAGCCATTGGCTTTAAAACAGAAGCAGTAAGGCTATGATTTGGTAACACACTATGCTTTGATTGGTTTCCCCACTTATGCTTTTGACTTCCCTTTTAAGTGCTTTTCTTCAAATAAAACCCGTCCCCACTGCACTATATGCACATTTTCATTAGAAGGAGCGTACTCTGTATTTCAGCTGCCTCCCTCTCTGTCTGAGTTTATGACCTTTAAAAATGTACAGTATGTGCACGCTGAGATTTGTCTCAGGAACTCCTCGCTGCTGTGACGGGCTGGGGACCTGACATCGTGAACTCCACTTCACCTGCTGATCTCACAAAGAGTAATGCAGTAGGCCCTGCCGTACTTGCTTTGATGCCAATTAACTAATCTTCCCACCGCCTTTCTTCAGGTATGCAAACACTGTCACGCTATCTGTGTGAAAATCAGCACAGTGGTCAAAATGACGTCTATTAAGCACACTCAAAACCAAAACACGAGAAACATTCCTCGCTGTGTCGGTGTGAGCCGCGAATGCTGCAGACGTGATATCCATGAACGTTTTTATTCTATTTAACCAGTCGTGACAGCCGGTGGTGTGTGGTGTGAAAAGCCACAGTTTTACTTTGGCAGCTAAACTTTGCGCTGGGAATCATTCATCGTTTATTAGAGTCACAGAAAGGATAATGGCTCCCTGAACTGGACATAATTATTTAAACATAACATCTGAAGTTATTTAAAATAGACCTGTGGCTGTTGTTGTAGATATAAAGGTCTTTCTGTGAGGCGCTGTATGTCCTGTTTTCATTGCCTAAATATAAAATGCTAACAACAATAATGGCTAGACCCTGATATGAACCACTTAAGCTTTTAAACCTTGGTGTGCAGGAAATAAGGTGCACAAATGAAAAGGTTTTAACACCTGTGGGTTCAGCAAGGGCTTCTTGCATTGTTGAGCTTCCCAGAGATCACGCCAGTCAAACAAGGTGGCCAGTGCGCTCTCAACTGCAGAGATGGCAAGAGACAAAGCAACTAGTAGTTATTCAAGTCGTAGTGTCTCTGAGCGATAAGGCGCAACAGATGGCGGAGATGTTACTGATATGGCAACAAAAGACAGTTGAACAGAGTTTAGATTTAAAGCTACAGCTGTGTACTGTTTTGTTCCTAATCCTTTTGAAATAAATTCCCATCTATAGTTCAGGATTCATTGCACAAGAAAGTTCTGTACACATGTCCTCCAGGGGAAATATTTTCACGTATGTTTGCTTTTTATTTTGTCTCTCTTTGGTGCGTGCTGAGCATGGTGAAAACCACTGGTTCCAATGTTGAAGTTGTTTTTTGCCCTTTTTGACGTCTCCTTTAATCAGCTGAACGAGAAATTTAAAAGGAGGGGAAAAAATGGCGGAAAAGAGGACAAAAAAGGAAGCATGACGCCAAAGTGAGAGCGGACAGAAATGTAAAAAAAAAAAAAAAGGATGACAGACATGCTTAGGAAGCCAGAGGCTAGTTTCTGGCAGAGCTGAGCACCCAGCAGCAGCAGTTTCAGTGTCCAGTGTGAATGGGTTTGGGCAAAGAGCCTACATGAGGTTTGGTGGTGTGCGTTTTGTGGAGTTGCTCCTAGTGTGAAAAACTCCCAGCAAAGTACAGTCCAACCATGTTCTACCTGCCAAAAAAAATGAATATTTGCTCCTGATCTGGCAGAGCAGGAGCTATTATCCACAAATGGAGAAAACTTGGAACAGTGGGGAACCTTCCCAGGAGTGGCCGGCCTACCAAAACTACTCCAAGAGCGCATCAACGACTCAGAAGAACCCAGAACAACAACTAAAGAGCTGCAGGTCTGACTTGGCTCAGTTAAGGTCAGAGTTCGTCATTCAACAATAAGAAAGACCCTGGGCAAAGACGGCCTCCATGGGACAGCTCCAAGGAGGAAACCACTGCCTACCAACAAGAACACAAAGGCTTGTCCCACATCTGCCAACAAACTTCTGGATGATCCCCGAGACTTTTGGGACAATATTCTGTGGACTGACGAGACAAAAATGGAACTTTTTGGAAGGTTTGAGTCCCGTTACATCTGCATAAACTAACACAGCATTTAATAGAAGAACATCAGACCAACAGTCAGACATGGTGGTGTGATGGTCTGGGGCTGCTTTGCTGCTTCAGGACCTGAAGCATAATTGATGGAATCATGAATTCTGCTCTCTACCAGAAAATCCTCAAGGAGAATGTCCGACCATCAGTTAGTGCCCTGAAGAGCACTCGGGTTATGCAGCAGGACAGTGAAGGAGGCTGAGGAGGCTGAGGAGGCTGAGGACACTGAGTCCGAATGGACCACGTCTCCGCACCTCCGTTGCTGAGAGATGGTGGACACCAGAGGTGAAGAGAGCCATGAAGCTGAAGAAGGAATCCTATCAGGCTTGGTTAGCCTGTGGGACTCTGGAGGCAGATGATGGGCAGGTCAAGAGGAATGTGGCTTGGGCGGTGGCCGAAGCAAAAAATAGGGTTTGGGAGGAGTTCGGTGAGGCCGTGGAAAAAGACTTTTGGACCACCTCAAAGGGATTCTGGCAGACCGTCAGGTGACTTAGGAGGGAAAAGCAGTGCTCTGCCCACACAATGTATAGTGCAGGTGGGGTGCTGCTGACTTCAACTTAGGATATAGTTGGGTGGTGGAAGGAATACTTCGGGGACATCCTTAAAAAGGAAAAGGGTGGAGTGCCACTAAGTGTCCCTGACCCGGAGTGGGAGCTGCTGCCCCAAAGTGGAGAAGTTTAAGTATCTCTGTGTCTTGTTCATGAGTGAGGAGACACGGGAGCGTGAGATTGACACACGGGTTTGGGCTGCAGGCGCAGTGATGCAGACGCTGCACCGGCCTGTTGTGGTGAAGAGAGATCTGAGCATAAAAGCGAAGCTGTTGATCTACCGCTCGATCTACGTCCTCATCCTCACCTATGGTCACGAGCTATGGGTAGTGACCGAATACAAGCGGCAGACGTGAGCTCCTCTGAAGGGTGGCTGGTGGCTGGCCTCTAGAGATAGGGCGAGGAGTGCAGCCATGCGGGAGGCTCGGAATAGAGTCGCTGCTCCTGCAGATCGAAAGGAGCCAGATGAGGTGATTCAACCAATCAAAGGCATGTGTGTGCAAAAATCTGTACATATAATATAGTGACAACTATGAAGGCCTTTCATCGGTGACACCAAAAGTTTGTATCACCAGTTCTTCTCTTCTGTTTCTGAGTCAGGATGTTGAATAACGGACAGAAAATAACTTTCACAGTGAAGCTGGCCTTTTGGATATAAAACGCATCACTAGAAAATTAGTTCTAAACAATTTATGTGAAATTTAGTCACAACAAATTTGCCAAGTCACAGGTCGTCCTCGAGTGCCTGATGTTTGTGCCGGATTAAGATGATCCATCACTGAAATGCTAAGTTAACACGGTGAACACCGTCAGTCCTCGAGTTCTTTGTGCCAAAATGAAGAAAGTTCTTCAAAGTGTTCAGTTTCTGAAAACAAACTGCTTTCCTCACAAGGTCCTAAAAATCAGTATGTGCAAATATTCCAGTGTATGCCAGTCATATCCACGGGCTGACCCCACTGCACCATTTTAGGTGATGGCACCCCCGGTCTCCATCACAAGAACAACGAGGCAATCAGCTCGTACATCACAACAAGAGAGCAATGACACCGAGGAAACAGTCGGGCTTTTTATCTCGAGAAAGCTGAATATTATGAATCAGGGTCAGTGAGCGTGGTGAGGCTGGAGCCTGTGGAAACAGCGGGGTCTCCTTCCTCCAGTTTGCAGCTTTAACAAGTCTGATTTTGAGTGACCTGGGGAGGCAGTTTAATGACTGTTTCTTGACTGTGTTTCAACACTGTGTGGGTGGGTGGTCTTGAACGACTGGGCAGGGACGGTACTCTGATGTACGGTACAGTAAATGATGTTTCAGCAGAACAACAAACACTTTTCATTTCTCCAGCCCAGGAAAGCACCAGATTAGGTCTTGTTGTGTATTTACACAAAAGTTCTAAATAGTTTGTTTTCTGAAAGCTTTTAGTTCAGCGATTTCCCACAGAGAATATTTTAGGTTGCAAGACATCTGTGAGATTTTTGATACCTGCATTTGTACTTGGCAGCATTTCCTCCATTTCATCGCCTTTAAAGATTTACTTTAAAATGTAATTATAACCTGGAGATGTAAGCAGATTGAGTCCATGTCCCATTAAGAAGGCTGAATTTCCCTTGATTTTCACCAGCCTGCAGGATGTCCTCTGAAAATAATGTAATACCTTCACCGGCCTCGTCTATATAACCATCGCAGACTTTTACAGGAGGCTCGGCGCCACATCCTCCAGTCAGCTGTTCTCTTTGTGAACACTTCCTCGAAGCTCAGTGTTCAAGTGTCATTTGTTTCATCTGCAATTAATCAGTTTGTTAGGTTTTACCTTCCTATCCCTCCCCACACAGCTCCTGCTAGGTTTATGGTCAACACAGAGCCGACGCCAGGATTTAAGAGAGTTCTGCGTGCTTTTCAAGTTTTTATGCCCGTGCAACACTCTATAAATAAATGACTGAGTAAAACAACATGTGATTATTGTAAGTTTGTGTGGAGTCAAATTGATTTTCTGTAGATAGTTGCAGATGAACTGTGAATATACATAAAATACACCCATCTATCTATTCAGATAATGAAGCAATTAGGGGCTGATGCAGTGCATTATATTTGTCACCATTATGTTGCATTGTTGGCTTTATCAGCATGTTCTCCACTTTAATATAAACCAAAAATCAAACAAACAAACAAAAAAAAAAAACACGTTAGAACACAAACTTGGTTTCAGGTTTCAACTCAAAATACTTAAACTAATTAGTTTCATGCTTTTTAAGGTAGTATAATGACCACCTGATTCTTTTCTTTTTTTCTGGAGGAAAAAAACATGTGCAGCTACACGTCAGCATCTCAAGTAAAGCCATGTTAATTTATTTTTACTTCCCTAATGGAAAAATATTCCCCTAATTACAGTAAACAGAAAGTTGCTATTTCATATGGAATCATTCATGTTTGATGCCGGGCTCTGATAAGACACTTTTGAAGTTCCATTGTATATGTTGTAAATTGTTTCTTTGAGCTTGCTCAAGTACCAAAATCACCCCTGCTTTACCCATGGGAATGGAGAGCAGAGTGGGTACCACTCCAGCGCTTGGAATCTGGGCCAAAAGTTTCCAAACATCTTTTCCTGGTGCCTAAAATTAGCAGCATAATGAGGTAGTGGCTTCCTTTTCTCTGAACTAATACCCCATCCCAGTGGGACAGCATGATCTGGACTAACACTCAAGATCAACAGAAAAATCTCGCACCAACACTTAAGGTCCCAGAACAGAACATTTAAAACTGCAAAGAAAGAATTTAGCTATACCGCCTTTGCCGTTCAGATTTTCATCCATGCTTCTGTAGCTCATGGTTGCAAACAGAACCTTCAAGATATCCTCTGCAGTCTCCTTTCCCATTGTGTCCACTGCAGCCGCCCCTAAAGAGCGCTTTTATGAGGACCCCACGATGGTAGGGGAGAATAAAAAAGACATGCTTAAGTAGAATCCACTTCATTATTAAACCCATAGGTCACATTTAATTGCACTTGCATTAATCTGTTTTATTTCAGCTAATGAGTACTGCCATAAATTTAATTGAAGGTGAGGAATTTTTAAGACCTTCAGCAAACTTTTGATCAGGTGCTGAAGCTGTTCAGGGGAAAATGAGTTAGCAGATCTTTACTGTGTACAGTACAGTGTCCAATTACACACGGTACGATTTTCAGCTCTCATTAGGAATTCATGTTCACACTTAATGGACCTCTCTTGGGGTTAGTGGACTGTTTTCTTTGAGGGTCAGCTTTAGCAGGGACAGGTTATCCTACAGAGACAGACAGACAGATTGCATGTTATTTGTTCCAGAATACCTTTAAAAGACTAATTAGGCTGCGCTCAGTATGTTTACTGTGCACATGCTTATTTTAGTGCAAAGATACGGGCAGTGACGATGCACATAAAACAAGATGAAGGGAAAAAATGTAACACACTGTAACATAATTTATTTATTTAAGACAAAACTTGTTCACATGTTGACATTATGACAATCTGTTCCTTTTTAATGGATAACTGGTGATTCATTTCAAGTAGTCACATTTTTATATTTATTTTCAAATGTTTCCAAAAGGAAAAGAAAGCGGAGAATCATTTACAGCAGATGGATTATAAAAATTATATACAGCTGACTGCAAAAATATGCAGTAAAACTTTGGGTATGAAAAAGCTTAGGCTCATGTACCAGATGTTTATTTAGGTCTTTAGACAGTTGGCATAATTTTTCATTTTGAAAAACTTGCACTATGTACATCCTGTTCTGTATGTTTCTGTGTAAATGGAAGTTAACATTGCTTTTCTGGAAACTGATAAGCATCTTTAAACCTGCAGAACCCAGACACATCATCGCCTCACCTTAAGCTCGTCGCTGAAAATATTTGAGGAAGAAGCTACTTTACATTTACAGATTGATATTCATCTAGTTTATGGTTACATGGTGAAGGTGCTGTGAGTTCTTTTTCTCTGCTCTGGTCTCCACCAGTTCCTGGGAAAACACTATTTAGTTCTTAAGTTTCTCAGTCTCCACTATCCTCACTAGATGGTCACTCGCTGCAGTCCTGTGGAAAACTAAGTACACCCTTACTGCTGCTAATCAAATGCATTTATTTGGCAGCACCTGGTGATCTGATTGGACATCCCTGCAAATTCACGCTATCTTGGATCTGTAGTGCCCAGATCGAAAAGCCACATCTCAGACTCTACAGGGCTAAAGGTCACATAGATTAAGACTGAACAAGTATGGCTTGTTTGGAAGGAGAAAGCCTCTTCTCTCTTAAAAAAAAATTCATCTGAACAGACAACAAGACTTCTAGAACAAACGAAACTAAAGTGGAGGTGTTTGGCCATTTGGAAACACAGCACATGAGCACAAACACCTTACACTGTGAGCACGGTGATGGAGGACTGATGATTTGGGTTTGTTCACAGCCACAGGACCTGAGCACCTTGCAGTCTGAGTCGACCATGCCTCTGTACACCTAAGGGTTCTAGAGTCATATGTGAGGCCATGTGTCCCACAGCTAAAGCTTGGCCCAAACTGGTTCATGCAGCAGGACAGTTATCCCAAAGGCAGCAGCAAATCTACAACAGAACGGCCGAGAAACAAAAGAATCAAGATGTCACAGTGGCCCAGTCAAAGCTCAGACCTCAACCCGACTGAGAAGCTGTGGTGGGACCGTAAGAGAGCTGTGCATAAACAAACGCCTGCAAACCTCAATGAACTGAAGCAACGCTGCAAAAAAAGGGCGGGCCAAAATTCCTCCATAATGATGTGAGAGACTGATAAAGTCATACAGAGAACCATTACTTCAAGTTATTGCTGCTAAAGGTGGTTCTACAAGTTACTCAGTCATGGGATGTACTTAGTTTTTCACAGGGCTGCACAGAGCCCTGTGAAAATGTTCTTTTTCACATGACTGTATGACTGCAGTTCGGTGCTGCTGAGGCTTCATGCAGTAACTACAATCAGCTGCCTGTAGCTGCTGGAAACATCTGTGAAAATGACAGCTGAAAAAAGCTGCTAATTACTGAGTGCTCTGCAGAGGTACAACAACGCTACTGTTAATCTAAAGATACTGCTTAACGCAGCTTTTAGCTTTGGCTTTAAAGCTGCAGTACTGAGTAATTCCCGAGGCCCTTCTGTTCTGTGAACCTGTTGACCCAGGTCAGATATCAGCAGTTGGTTTTGTCATTACCAGAGGACAAAAATGTCAAGAACAAATAAATGGCAAAAACTACAAACACTTGATATGTCTGCCGCATGGATTTATCATGTTGATAACTAATGCCCAGACATGCGGCATCTCTTCTGTGAACCCTAGCCTTCCTCCAGTCCACTACTCCGGGACGCCTTTACAAGAACCGAGCATGTTCTCAAAAACAAACAGAACAACCTGTACAGGAGTCCAGGCCCAGACCTAAAGAGCCAGACACTGGGATTGCTTCTGACAGCTGTTTCCTGTTATGTAACTACACACAGCTGCTATTTCTAAGAGAGGGCATCTTGGTGTTGTAGACATTTCCAAGGGTCAAGAGGAAGAAAAATAATGCCGCTTTAATAGTGACCAACAATGGACCACCAAGGTTTTCCTCCTTTTGCATGCAGCTTTCTGAGTCACCAGACATGTCACGCATCTTCTCATCTTGTAGTTATGATATGGAAGCAAATTAGCTTCTTTATATTGTCGATGGATGTGTTTATAATCAGGGTTAAAGCACAGCTGTAACACCTGACAGGTATGACATAAAAGGCATCATATTGCATTAATGCACGGCTCTGTATTCTGGTATGGCGAGGCTTTACAGGAGTCTAATATATTCTTCTGCTTATTCCTCTTTTTATCTTCTTATTAGCAGTGGCAGCAGAGTGGTATTAACTCTTATAGAGTATCCACACTTTATACATACTGTATACATCAGATCAACTATTTTTTTAAGGGACTATGTGAAAACCTTGAGAATAATACAGAGAAAATATTATAGTGTCCTTAAGGCTTCAGATGCATTAGTCTTCTTGTCTACGATTTGCTCAAGAGAGCAGAAGATAAATGAGGGAGCAGTGATGTCTGGAAAAAAGTCCGGAGAATATTTGGCTCCCATTCTCTCTGTCAGTATTGGGTCAGTTTGTTTGAGGTCCCTTTGCAAAATAAACATTTTACATATTGAACAGATTATCATACTTGTCCAACCTGGACACTGTATGATAGCATGTGAACATGTCTTTAACCTCCACGCATGGCCAACAACGATGGACCACCCTCAGAAGGAGAGGAGTGGAAGTCGCTTTGTGTGGAAGTTTGTGTCCTTTGAAATGCACCATTTGTGATTATCAGATGCAGCTCGGTGAGCATCGCAATCCGTCCTTCATTAAGGGTTTCCCGATGACCTCGCCATGCACGTAACTACCTGCTGCGTGGAAAACCATTGCCAAGAAACCTAATGTACTAACAACCGCATCAAACATTTGACACCAGAGCAAATGAGCAGATCCTTACAAAATCGAGTCTCACGCTGACAGCAGACAGAAGAAGATCTGAGTCGGACGCCAACATGGAAACAGCACATTTCACAGGAGCAGTCCCGCATTCAAAGCCAGTGGAACACTGAAGAAATGTTGCAATAAATCACAAGAGGACACGTAAATCTCGCCTTACAGATGTTTGTGGAAAGATTAGAACGGCGAGGCGATAGGTCATAACTTCGAAGCAGACCTTGTAACAAGAGGCAGATTGTAGCAGTTCCCACGGGAGCTGGCAGTGTGTGTAAGCTAAGCTGTTACTTTACCCACTGAGTTTTGAAAGCATTGTTGTTTCACAAACACCTTTCCCAATGATCGCTCGAATACAGGCTTTATACAGCTATACTGTAAACCTTGTAGTTTGGTCAGGTGTTGACCAGCTAGACAAGCCAGTCTAGCATGCTACAGAACAAGGCCTCAATCACACGCCGAAATGTCTCCATGGGTCATGGGTATTTATTGATGGCATCTGTTCTAGGTTAAAGGGACACAGAAGGTACAAGTACATATGGAAGTGTCTTTTCAAGGTACAGGGGCCTTTCCCTCAATCAATGCCGATGTCCAGAGAGTGCGTCCCTCTCCAGTCTTTGGCCATACCCATGTAAACTGACAGCCATCCACTGAGATTTATCAGGATGAGATTTATGTTTAGTTCTCGCGTCTTAGAAGCCGCGCTCACCGCGGGCAGTGTTTTCCTTCCTGCACATTCTTATTAGTTTAGTTTATTACAGCAGCACGTCTGGTGAGGTCATTTATGGCCAACCATGGTGGTAAGACAAACTCATTTATAACGATGAGCCTTCAACACCTCGGATGAGCTCACTTGTACCTTCCTCTCGCTGCTCCTTGTTGCCCAGACACCAAGCTCCACACGTAATGAAATCATCTGTTTGTCTGTGTATTTGTGTGGGGATACGATGGACCAGGGATCACTGTTGTTGGTGTTCAATTGCTGGCTCGGGGGATATTTCACGTGCAGTTATTGTACACCACTGAGATCATGTGGGAACGGCAGCAGGCTGGGACTGCATGTTGCCGGCGTAGACATAAAAAATAAGACTGGAAAATACATTTTATTTTGAAGTCCTGTAAAACAAAGTTGGTCACATGTGCTCACATCATCCCCTACAATCTGGGAGGTTCTTTTGCCTGCAAAAAAGTCAGAAGTTAAACAAACAAGCAGAAACTTCAGGCACTTGATATTATAGCAATGTGTCATTTGTATCAATTGATCTTTTTCCATTTCTTATATTTAAGACTAAAAAGTGGATCAGATGTGTTTTAGAGGAGCCTGAAAAGATGTTGAAAGAAAATTAGCAGCTAAATGCCATGTGTTCATACTAGCACGGGTTCCCCGCTGGTATTGAACTTCTGACCCTGATCCCTGAGGGAGATGTTCAGACAAAGATAGAGGGCAGTAGAGAGATTTAGACATGCTTCTGGATCCTGTGTGGTCTCCAGATATGCAATGTGCAGTCCAACACACACATTCAAGCCTTGGCTGAAACTTAGCCCTGATTCATACTGAGTATCCATCTGCTAGAATACCCAGCAGCGTTGTACCCAGCGCTCTGCAGCTCCCAGGTCAAAAGAGAAAACAGAAAGAAGTAAAAGGAATAAAGATTAACATGCCACATAATTTGCCTATTTTGAAAAGGAAGTGCTTGCCTCAATAGATGAGTCTATTTAAAGCTTTCAAAATGAAAAATGACAGAAAAACAGTTTTTTAAGTAAAATATAAGAATCTCTGTTTTCCATATTAATATTAGGAATAAATATTTTCACAGTTTGCGTCCTTCCAGCTGTCTTACATGGAAAGTAGGCAAATTGTTTATATTTTTATATTTAAATCATTCCTACTGAAAATATAATAATTCATAATAATCATATTTTTTGAAGATGAAATTCTTTGCTGTCTACATCAGGCATGTGTGTTAGAAATATCAAAGTGCATTCTGTGTTGCTGTTGCGAAAGTGGGGATAACGAGTTTGTCCTCAGGAGGACGGCACGGCCAGCGCCGCCTCGCTTTGGTCCCAGGACGCAGCCGGAGTCACGTCCGCGGCAGCAGCGTCTCACAGTGAAGCATGGAGTGCGAGCGACAAAAAGGAAATGTTACTCATCATTTCATAAAGGCAGATCATACCCAGACTCTTAACAGATATTTATGTTTTATGAAAACCAGTCTTGCGATTTCACCAGCAGAGTCAGAGCCGGAGCTTCTTTTACCCGCTCTGAACGAAGGCAGCTGAAGCGGATTAGGCTAAATGTCCTTGGAAAAAGGGGCTCACCACAAGAGTGAAGGAAAAAATTTACAGCACAACACTGACCGCTTGGTGTGTTCCAACAAGTATAAGTACTACGTTTGCTCATCCAGCATTGCAGAGTGAACATTTCATTACTGGGGTCTGCAGCTGTGCTATAGAAGGTACATGCTGCATAAGCTGATTCGATTTTAAATGAACTGCAGGGGAGCTGTCATTAAACTGTATTGCTGACAGTATTGCAGTGTTCACACACACACACACACACTAGCAGATTGGTGCCATCTACTGTACCTGAGAGCGCTTCCACTGACTTTAGTGCATGAGCGCTTCTTCGACTTTCAAATTTCTGACTTTTGGCATTTTCAGCATGTAAAACTGGCCCGTAATCAACATACGCAGCTTAAGAATAATCCAATGATTGAGTTGAGAAGATGATATCAGGTAAGCCTCCTTGGTCACCTCTGGAGGACAGCTGTTAGAATCAAACACCCTCCATCACCTGGGCAGCCTAACGGCGTGCTTCTCCGTGGAGACCGTTGCCAAGTTCAGTATTAGTGTCCAGTTCAGTTAAATTTAGACACCAGAACTGCTTGGTTAGATTTAGGAAAAGAGGAAAATGTTCAAACACGGCCTTTCAAAACATTCAAACCATCTGCTTCATGCTTCTCCTCCATTTTCTTCCTTATCACATCACAAGTCCCGCAATAGTGACGACACCAATGTTCTGGCTCTCAATCTCACAGCATTTTTATCAGAAGCTGAGAGATTTCCGCTGAAGTCTATCATGCCAAAGGTAGCCAGTGATGCAGTGGGCCCTGCCCAGGCTTTAGTGACATGTTTAGAGTGAGACCCCCTCCAGTGACATGTAACTTTACTTTTGTTGGCCTTTCAGCATGCAAAACAAACTTGGATACCATTTCCATCTCTCTTTGCCACCCATGTGGATGTCTCCAAGATTAGAATCCCTCCGCTGCACACAATCAATGTGCCCTCATGTAGGACAAACCATGCACAATCAGCTGGACCGTAGCCCATTGTGATTTGTGGAGATAGGCAAAAGCACATTTTGGCAGTTTTTCATTGGCCGAGTAAAAGAACGATGCTGACGGTAGTTACGATAAAATGCGTGTTTGCTCTTGCATGGGTGGCATTTACCTGCTGCTGCTTTTAATTGGTATGTGAAATGCAGTGTTCTTTTTTGAACTGCTGCACAGAATTGTTGATGGACCTTGAAAAGATTAGAAATCAAGGTATGATAGGTGTAGTTCCAAAAATTAAGCCGAGCACTGAAGAGACTGCGCTGTAAAAGTTTCTTAGGATTTTAGAAGGTCGTCGGTGGAAAATAAATGTATGAAGAGGTGCTGACATGTAGAGGTTTACTCTAATTGTCATATTGGCTGGCGCTCCGTTGCTCTGGCCACAGAGGAGGCTCCCTGCTCCCTTCTGGCTCGCTGTGCGGGACTGAAGTGGACGCCGGCTCCGTCGGCTCGCTGCAGGACGAAATCCACAGTCACTGCTGAATGGATAATATTGGAGTGAA
Source organism: Pterophyllum scalare (assembly GCA_024447675.2). Classification (NCBI taxonomy): domain Eukaryota; kingdom Metazoa; phylum Chordata; class Actinopteri; order Cichliformes; family Cichlidae; genus Pterophyllum; species Pterophyllum scalare. Next base: position 200,061 of record JAMQGT020000034.1, read on the forward strand.
GCCTTCAACTGGATCCCGGAGGATGACTAAGTTTAAGCACTACACATGAAACAAGTTAGAGCCTGGTTAAAATATCTAATACAATATTAAAACCAATCTTTACTTTATTCACGGTAAAATTAAATAAAAGTTTCTCAGTCACGAGATTTTTCTCACTCTACCTGAGCCGTGCCACGCATGTAAGGTTAATCTCCTAATCCCTTGGATCTAAAGGTAAACAGGCAGACTCTTGGATATAAAGAAAGACACTCACAATATTTAGTTAAGAGATTTCAGGCTGGAGTAGGGTTACTTACCTGAGCACTGGGAATGGCTTTTGTGTGGCTGGACAGGTCAACAGCATATCCGTTTTCACTGGTGGATGGGAATGTGTTTGCTTAGGTCTATCTCCGGTCTCATGGAAGCCAAAGGTGTTTCATCCTGAATGAATAATCTACCGCTGATCGTATCTTCCACCATTTTACAGCCATCAAGCTGAAAGGAATCAATTTGATTTGGACTTTTTTCTCCACTTAACGAAGGCTTTATTGCGCTGCACTGGGGGGCATCAGACACACTTGAATCATTTGATTTAATTTTATCCACCCACACTTACAGAAATCCCGCTAAGTGCTGAGGTGAGAAAACTATTCCTTATGTCTGGGGCAGGTCAGCACTTGTCACACCCAGTAAAGCGCTTCTCTCAGCCATGTCTCAGCTCTTGCTTCATCTTCTCTTTAATCAGCTAAGCATTCTTATAAAGATGCATGAGAAACCTAATATTGCTGTGATATCTGCTGAAATGGGAAGAAAAGCGCTGAAGAATCCTGAAGTTAAAAAAAGGGCACCGTGATCTGTGTCCGGTATGTTTCCTTTGGCTGATTAAAATTGCAGTTCTTGCTCTTTCTTTAGTCCCAGCCCCAAGCTTATCCTTTTTATTTTAAGCCACACTGCGAGTGCTGAAATATCTCCACAGCGACTGAGTAAATGGGCATGAAATTTGACACAGATATCGAGGGTCCCCAGAGGAGGAATCCCAGTGACCCTGGCGGATGTCTGACTGTTTCTCTACAGCCACCAACAACTCCTCTGTTAAAATGGGTGCAGATATGCATTAACGTGCTAATTTCATGTCATTCCATACGTCAAACAGCTCGGTGGTTGATGGGCAGCACATAAAGATGCAACAGTTTGAGTAAAAAATGGCTGTGAGCTCTGGCTCATCCTCCAGTTGGTAACATATCAGAGAGTAAGCAGAAACACGGGATCCTTGCAACCTAATCTTTTAATGTTACCTGCTTCGACATCACGGTGAATATGCGCCCTTAAAATTATAGCAGCTTAAGGCAGAGTTGCTGCTAAGATTAATTGCTGTGTTGACAGCATCAACCATGATTGCTGTAATAAGTCCCAATTCATTACATCCTTTTTCAGTGTAGGTTGAGGCAGAAATTAGCAAACAGTGTCCTGGGTGTTACAAAACACGGCATTATGGCTGACAGCCTGTCAGAGCGATCCTCGGCTAATTACAGTTCTCGTCTACCCCGGGGGATGAAGGCAGTTCACTTGTGTTGTTCATTGCTTTGACATGACAGGATGAGTAATACCACAGCTCTCAGTCAGCTATGACAGCAGACACCCACTGACTGATGCCTTGACGTTTTTTTCCTTGTGTTTTGATTCTACAAGAAAATGTCTCTGCTCCTAGCTATCAAAGCCGAGAAACCTACAGAACATTATGAAGCTTAACTGGGCTCCAACAGCTATTAAACCTCATTTGCAGTATCAGCATAGTATTTTGCAAATTATACACAGTCTGCTCTGGATCTTGCAGGCGATAAGAACTCTCCCTGGAGATCGGGGAAATGGCTCAATTTGGGCCTTTCAGACGCACTCACAGGGAGCTGCGCTTGTGCCTCCATTCGGCGGGCTTGTCATCCTACCTTTTATTAGGCGCTTAGCTGTGCAGTATCTCCTCCCGAGATCAGAACTCACCAACAAAGAGTCAGCATTCACATCGCCAGATAGATCCTGGAGCTGGGAGGGGGTCTGGGGTGTTCAGACTTGGAATTGTTGAGTTGGGCAAGAATGCCCAGCCCGTTCTCATTCCCAGCCAAGTTTTATTTTGGTGTAGGTCTATTGCGAGAGCAATCTCAGAGTGTGTGGCATTATGGAGGACATCCAAATGGTTAAGATGGAATTCCCTGATTGTTATTGAGACCTGAACCCCACCGTTCCTGAAATGATCTCTATCAGCCAGCACTCCTTGAAGCACATAGCTATTCATTAAAGATGGTTATCGCTAAGTCTGAGGTGAGAGCGGGGTTTTCAGGGGCAGTCAACAAGGCGAGATCATTGGGTAGCATCTAAGATTAGCTCAACCCAACATTTCTTCGCAATTAAGACAACTTCAAAGAGTCTTACAGGTATCCGTTTAGCTCCTTAGACGCTACAGCATGAAATAAAAGCACTGATGAGTTTGAACTCATAAAGAATACGCACAAGCATATTAAATTGCCTGGTGTTTCATAACAAATAAACATAAAATACCTGCAGATGCAACAAAAGATCAAGGCGGCCCTGCTAGGAATTAGCCATGCTCACCTCCCTTTGGACTCAGTGTTGCATAAAGCTGCAATTATCTCTTTGAATATCATATCTAGGCCATATATTTTCCATTACTGAGCAGTCTGCATATCTCACAGTGGAAATCTGGATGATTTGTTCACACAGCTGCCAGAGCATCAGTGTGGTATTGTTGGAGCTCCTTTTATTTATTTATTTATTTGGATATGTTCAGGGTTCAGTGATCACACGTTCACGTTAGAAAGCTTTTTTTCAGGAAAATATACTTAAAAATTCAGAATCATTATTGGTCTATGCTTATGTCTCTGTGTTCTAACTTTCAAGATTTGCATTATGATGTGTAAAAAAACATTAATTTACTGCAGCTCTGCTCTGTTTAATAATAATAACAATCACACTGCAAACACCTCTGCTTCAAACTGAATACACAAGTGTGTGTTTGAAGGCAGGACTCAGCAGCAGAGGGCTCCCTTCTGCCCCCTCAGAGCCCAACTTCATGTAAAAGACAGATCATATCTGTAACACAACTTACACTTCCATTTACCAATTTATTCACTATATATATATATATATATATATATATATATATATATATATATATATATATATATATATATATATATATATATATATATATATATATATATATAATAAAATTGTAAATCATAGTAATAATAATAATAATAATAACTAAAAACTACCATAAAAGCTATGTGTGTGTGTTTTATGACTCCATTTTCAGCGTGCTGCTGGTTTGTCCAGCCTGATTCTTTACAGTCTGTGTTTTCCTGTATTTACCCCACATATTCCCCTGACAGTCTCCCTCCAAAGTAAAGCTGCAATTTGTGCTTTAACTCTGCATTTAAGAACTATTACTCAAAACAAGTTATCTGTTTTGATTGAGTGGGATGCTTGCCAGACAGGAGTTCCCCTGCCATTAATCTTGCTGTGGCTCTGAGTGACAGACTGGATTATCAGCTAAAACTTTCAGCCACTTGAGACTGCTACCAGTGTTTTGCTTTCAAGAGGAAGAAAGAGTGGGAAGCCATTCTTCAGTTAGAGAAGAACAGAGGCCGGTGTAACTTAAGCAATGTGGAAGCCCTCAGCAGTCTGTAGCATTATCTGGACAAACTAATATTTACTCCATGGCAGTGCAAACACACTCATTTACTCTGGCTTTATTCAGGACTCAGGCATTGTTGATGGATTAACTCTAATGATGAAATCTAAGCCATCTTCTCAGTTTGATCTAAAGGCTTCACTTCTGAGAGTGCCCTGCATCGATCACTTGCAAGTGAAATTGCTGAGAAAAATGTGCAGGGATCAAGATTCAAAACAAAAGGCTGTTATTGGTTACTGGGTAGTTAATATCAAATAACTGTGATGACATCTATGCTTACAAATTACTGATCAGCTGCTACACGATAAGCACGCACATTATTAAGGAGACGGTCTCCCACAAAGATCAACAACAGTCTGTTTCTTTTTTTCAGCCGTGTTCAGAAAGATTGGAGATTTGCAGCAGTCTGAACATGAAAAAAGGCAAATAATGACTCGGTTTGAAGCCTGACCACAGTGCGGTGAATCTCTGTTTGAGTCAGGTCTGCTTTAAATAAAAACTGATTTGCCTCTCCCCCTAAATTTAGTCTCCAAAATTACACGGTCTTCAGAGCATTGTCGGAATGCACGAAACTTAAAGGTCCTCTTTTCTCACCAGAGCGTAATGAGAAACTGCTTGCGGAGGATGTCGGTCATAAAGGCAAACACCTGCAATGATGACACTGAAGGAATCAATCTTCCTTTATCCCCCCACCCCATCCCATCAACACCAAATGGAGAAACTGGATTCTCCTGACCTGTTAGCCTTCTGCGATGAAAGCAAAGATGATGGCTTTGCTGTTAGAGTCAGAAGGACAGATGGATGTGGAAAGAAGCTAAGACCTGAATATCTTCTATCATAAACACAGGAGAGAATACATACCAGCACATGCAAAATTCAAGGATGACCTTGACTCAGAAAACCCATTCACAGTTGCACAGCTACTAAGAGTTTTAGCTGATGCTTTTTCTATTTTCAAAGCCTAGCTTTAGCAGCGCCTTGGCTTCCTCTACTTTCTATTACAAAATGCTACCTAGCATGTTAGCTCTCTCACTGTCACCTCATGGCAATGGAACCTCTGCCAGGACCAGACCCTGGGCCTTTCTCTGCAACGTTTAAGGGTGTGCTTACTGGGTGATGCCTACCGTGCTTGACAGCGTTTACTCCCCAAAGTCCTGTCAGTGTGATCACTGCGTGCCATGCCTGGCTGCAGTTAAACATACTGTGCCCTGGCCTGGTCAAAGAGCTGCCCAGGGTCAGGTGAACTGGACTGGGACACTGCATGCTTGTTGTGTCACTGCTCTGCAAGAGCAAGCTGAGGTCTGCAGGTTAGCAGCATGGTACACCCTGAAGGTTTCCCTGTGCTTGACCTTGAACAAAGCACATGCTCAGAGCTGGAGGTGTCCTTGATGCTGCAGCATGGCAGCTCACACTGATGTATTTCTACTTAAAATGGATTAAATGCAGAGAACAATTTTCTTATGAAAGTGCTTCTTCTTTGTTTCTAGTGATAACGCTAATCTCAGTGTTGCCTGAGCACCCAAAGATCACTGCTGATACTTGTTTTCACCTTCATTTGTAATTTTGGGAATCCTTTTAATGATATGATGCAAAATAAACGATGAAATGCGCTTTTTTCTTTTTTAGCACTGAGAAAGATTATTATATTAATACTGTATATTGCTGAATTATTTGCCTCATCAGTCTTTCACAGATTGACAAACCCGCCCCAGCTTTTCTTCAAAAAGCCTCTGTGAAGCTGTTTGTATCCAGTCATGTTGCCAAGTCGGCTGTGAGATGTTCAGCCGTGCTTTCCTTTAGCATTACACAATGTTTTTCTTCTTTTGTTCACCTCGTCCCACCTTTTTTTAAGTATGGAAAAGTGGCGCCTTTCAAAGGTCACAGGGTAAAAAAATAAGTTAAACTCACTCTTCTCAAAGTGTGTGCGTGTGTGTGAATATGTTATGTGTGTGCGTGCGAATGTGTGTTTATATGTTTATGTGTGTGTGTGTGTGTGTGTGCGTGTGTGTGTGTGTGTGTGTGTGTGTGTTTGTGTGAATGAAGCTGTGAGGCCAGCTCACTGGTTTGATCCTTAACAATGTTCTTCATTTTATGTATGTAAAGTATTTTTAATAAATTGGAAAATTAAATGTAATAGAACTTAAATATAACGTAGCATAAAATTTAAATACCTAAACTATAAGTTTATAAAAATGCACCTTATCACTATTTGAATATGCACCCCCAAAAAACTGTAACTTAAAGGAAGTAAAGGAAGTCTGAACATGCTATTATTTCTCAAATTATGTTTTAATCTATTTAAATTTACTTAAATTGAAATGATAATATTAGTGGGAGTTGGAAGTGGACTAACCCAAAGTGCTGCGCGGTGAGTGTGCAGGGCGCCTTCACCTGGCTCCTCTCTGTGTTTTCATTGGGTCAGACAGAGTCTGGCAGAAACAAACTTTTCTTTGGGGAAGAATTCCCATATTTGCATTTGCAGGTGGACTGAAGATGGCATGATCCCATATCCATACGGTGTCCTGTTTTTAATGGACAAAGACTCGGCATTCTTTGGCACGTAGCGACCTCTCAGTAGAACCTCGTCAGACTCGCATGTGTGTTTATTTGTTTTTTCTTCCATGTGACAGGCAGACAGAGCCTTGGATTTCAATTATAGAGTAGCACAGAACTTGTTAACTCAGTAACAGATATCCTTGGTGTGCACAGAGACGTCCTCACCATTCTTGAGCCACCGAGAGCAGGAAGAGAAGCCGCGTTTTCCTCCGACGCTCTGACACTCACCTTTTGTCTCGGCCGGCTGCGCAGAGAGCTGCTTTCATCACCGTTCCCACGGTGACTGAAACACGTTTATGCATTGTGAAATGTAACTGTTGGATAAGCACAACCATACTGACAAGTTCCACATAAAGTACAGCGTAAAACATATCAAACAGGTGTAAATTAACACCGTGTGGATTTTCTGATTCTATGGAATCATTTTGCAAAACAAAGAAAAAGATTGTTTGCATTCTGACCGCTCCTTATCTGTAACATTTCATGATCCTTCTTCTTCCCCAAAAGCAGGGATCCATTTGACCTCATTTCCATTCTGAATGTTTCCGGCACACTAAAAAGTTCACGTGCTCAACTCAGTTTCAGCATAAAGAAGCGTTTCAGCTGCATTCATCCCAGTGTGCCGAAACATACGAGCTTTCTTTACTAAGCTGCTAAAAAGCTCGTGAAGCAGGAGAAGTGATTGTGTTTCTCATTAAGGTTTCACACCATGACAGAGAGAGTTTGGGAGCTGAAAGGCCGACGCTTCACCAGACGACTGAATGCAGTTTAAGCATTTCCACAGAGGCCCACCTTGTTGTTGTGGCGTGGAAGTGTGACTTGTGGTTGTCTCAGTCTACAATAGAGAGCGATGAATGAGAGGACAGCCAGTAGCCACCCACATGGGTTTGTACCCAGTCCTCTGGAGGCTGGTGCTTTTCATAAAAAATGGCTCTGATTTTCTTTTTTAGTTCTTTTGTGTGTGTTCAGTGTGTTCTCTGAAACACTCCACCGTCATTACACCCTTCATATCTAAGAGTCTATATTCTCTCACGTACTTGAATGTAGCGTGCATTAATTTCTGCCATACTTACAATCTCTAATATGAAAAGATAAACTCTACTTAAACACCATAAACTACTCGATTTCAGCTATTAAATAAGCTCCTCTATCACTTATAGCAAGCACATTTCATTGCCAAAACAGATCTGTTCTAGATTTCTTCTTCCTTATGAATGCACACCGTGCCATGGGGGTTACTTTCATATCGGCTGTGCGCCCTTTGGTGTGGCCCGTGGAGCTGCCTGCTCTCATGGCTTCATCAGACCCTTCGTTCACTTTAAACCCGTGTTTTCGCTATGCCAAATTAACAGCCACCCTTTGGGTCATTGCTGTGCACGAGCACTGAGATGGGAGAGGCGTATCTGAGTGAAAAGCACCAATAACAGCAACATGCATGGTTCTCCACAACTGGTTGCACTCCACGTTCTTCAAAGGGCCCGCTGTCTTTGGCTCTCGCTCTTATTGTGCACGGGTTTCGAGCGGCAGTTGATTGCATGAGAGAGCGTTTCCTGGACCTCCGTGCTCACACCAAACAGAAATATTGGCTGTTTAAACCTGACAATACTGTCAATATGGGAAAGGTCACACAGTTATGCATATGTTTTATTCCTTCCCGGATGTTTCTAAAGTCAATAGGTCAATGTAAATTTGCGTTGCTATAGATATGTGTCTGTCTTGGTTATCGGCCAACAGGTTCCTTAAAATCAGCACCTGATAGGGGCCGGCGGCTGTGACTGGCGCCGTTGCTGCGAATGCTTTGGGAGTGGCAGTTGCTAGGCAAGGTCAAAAGTTTGATTAACGATATTCGTTGCTGTTTACCTTTCACCTTTAGCTGCATTATCTCTTGAACTCACTACGTGATGACAGCATTTGTTCCGGGTCCTCCTGCACACATGCAGTATTCAACGGGACAACAGGTTCTGCACGATTCAGACTCAACTTCCTGTCATGTCATATGAATAATGAGGAGATTAGCAAGCGCTGCCCTGCTGCACAAAAACACAAGCCGGGTCAGTAAATTCATAATCTGCATGACTGTTATTTATTCACTAAATTTAAGTCTGCTTATTTTATATTTTGAACATATTTTTACCCACAATAATGTTCAGAATTTATGTTTCCCAACTTATTTAATTTACACTTTAAAATGACCAAAAAATATAGAAGACCTGGTAATGTCTAAAGTAAAAATGACTTAACTCTGAATCTAAACGGCTGATGCAGTTATGAGTCCTTATTTTGGCCTGATCTGATAAACTAATTACAGAGTATTTTTTCTCATGCCGTTTTAGAGATAAAGTTGCCATTTGTAAGAAATAACCAGTGTGCTCTCACCTCTACATAATGTGTGTGAGAAAGCTCTGATTTGACTTTGCGACCTGTGAAATGAAGAAGTGAACTGTAACCAGAATCCTGATCTTTTTGGGGAACAGCTGCCATACTGTACAGCTGCCCTATGATGGTAAATATGAAAGAGGAACTGGACTACACAGCTGCCCTATTATGGAAAAGAGCTTTTTTATTATGAGGGATAATTTTGGTGCTTTCTATATTTTTTCCTGGTGTTATCTTGATGAAAATGGTGACATTTAAAATTAAAAAATAAATACTGGTGTCATCTAAATAATGCAAATATGATAATAGAAGTAACTGACCTTTTTCTGTGCTTTTATACAGTTATAGTTACAGACTCTTGCCCCCTCCGTGAATTTATAGATTAATTATAGATTAATCTGACTGATGGTGCAGATTTAAATATCACAATAATATTGATAAAGTCATTTGTATTATGACCATGATGAGTGAAAATTGATCTCTTTACTTTGGTGTCAGTAAATCCATTAAAAATCTATAAACTGAAAATGAACTGATGATATCGATGCTGTAAAATTCCATGAATCGGACCGTTGCACTAGTTTGCACATTCCCTTTACAAGAAACATGCCCGCTGTAGTTTATTTTGTTTCCTCATATACTACTGACATAACCACCAGGGCAAAAAGCATGTATTCATCTGCAGCTCAAAATAGTCCCCCGTCCTTTTCTGGAGCAGCGTTTGCTTAAAGACACAGTAGGATGGAGGATGAAGGATTTCAGCTGGAATGAGGCTCGAGGAGCCACGGAGAAGGTCAGGAAGTCACAAAAGCACACACTGATGGCTTTGAGGTGTTTTTTCTTTCTTTTTTCTAGTTGCTGACAGGAGCAAATCTCTTTTTAAAAAAAACGAAGAAGCCCTATTCTGTAAGAGCTTGTTTGGACCTGGTCTCCAAACACAGTAACACCCATTCACTTGTTTTAAGGATCCGGGCGAGTTTCATGCAGGATTTTCCTCCTCAAACCAACAGACAGTACGGCGGTTCACCGCTTGCATTTTTTAGAAGAAGAGTCATCATCTAATTATCACCTAATAAGAATTTGAGCCAAAAATTAACTGCCTTATTTGGTGGTAGCATTTTGCATGTGTGTGGCATGGTACATGTTTCAGCACACTTTAAATAAGTCACAGATGGGAAATCTGGGAGAACATTAATTCTATAGTTTCCACAAATTAGAGAGGATTCTCTTCCTCTGAAGACGGTCTTTCTCTTTGCCAAGATCGAGACTAAAATAGACACTAAGCTGCTGACAAATTTCCATGAAGGTCTGTGTTTTGACTTTCCACTAAAAGGAGCAGATTTTTTCTGTAGTCGCTCATATTCACAGACAATACACACAAATTACAACAAATTACAAGCATTCTTCTAGTTAAAGAGATATGTCTGCTTTCATGGCAGTGCTTTCAAAGAGTGCATTTTAATTGTGTTTGCAAACATAATTTCATGGTCTTTTAGTCATCTGTATATAATAATCAAATCTGGGCTCTGCAATTTGATGTGATCCTGTGGTTATTCTCTTCATTGCTGTATCGCTGAATCCTCAAAGGCAGAGAAAACAGCGGTGGAATCTCCTGAGAGAAAATGTGAAATGATACGTTTTCATTTAGAAAGCCAAATGTCATCATCATGTCTCTGTCCCTTTTACTTTTAGAGCGTCTGGTTGATGTGGTGAGCTGGCAGAGCGAGTAAGAACATGGGAGGGAGACATTTATCATCCTCCGGACTGCAGAGCTGGAACGCTGCCTGCTTGGAAATCCTGTGGACAGTCAGCGGAAAGTAGTGACTGCATTACAAGAATGATACAGGAATTTCTGCAGACCCGCTGCTCTGCTCGTTACATTCTTGGTGATTAAAACATTCATGTTAAATTGGTCTAATAACATTTATAATTTTTGCCTGTGCTGTGAATGCTGCAGGTCTTTTTGCATGCACAACTTTCATTAATGTCGTATCTGATCTAATCTAATTCTGTGACGAAGATCTAAAAATTAGGCTGCCAGCTGCGACCGTTTTAATTTATGACTGTTTCTCACATGCCTGTCAAAAACTAATGTTCTGCTTGTCAGAGACGAGGATTCGCGCATGTTTCAGCAGTGTACATGCGTGCATGCAGAGGTGCTGACACCGGCCTCCTCTCTAAAACGGAGACGTTGCCAACTTGCCACTCTCTTTCTCAGAGGTTTCTCGTGTATCTTTCTTGGCTTTTTCCTGCCGTGTCGCCTGTCCTGAGATGCTCTCTTGTTGACTTTGACTCATGCAAAGGCAGGGGAGTGAGTGAGTGAGTCCTGGCAAGCTTGGGAGAGTTTTCCCCCTTAAAGTAAAAAGAGGGCATGACGTAAAATGCCTCAAACCCAGCAAAGTGTCAAATTCATGAACTGAACTTTGGTCTGTAAAGAACTCTCAGTCTCACCTACACACACGGCAGACCCTGATGGATGGTTACAGGAGACAGGAGCGCCGCTTTTATCTCTTTAAGGAATCTCTGTCATTGCTTCATTTCTGCTTGGATTATTAATAGTGCTTGATATCATATCCATTAGGCTCAAGGAGACTGAGTCCCTATCCATCTCTCCAAGTCTCTGTTTGAGCTTTTGGTATTTGTGAATCCTTTCAAGTTTAAGTGTTAGAGGTAAGACTCTTAAGACTAACCAGCTCAGTACCCAGAAGTATTAAAGTCTTACACTCTGTGCTTGCATTTAAGGTATATTATGTTACTTGGCAAATGCATTTGATTCATTTAAAAAGAAGAATCCCAGTTTTTGGGAAAAAAGATTAAGTGTATCATTGTACATTACAAGTTTGGTAAAGCAGTGCAAATGGGAATTTCTGTTGGATTCATCCGACCCAAACCACTTCCAGCCATCTTCAGATGTTTGTAAAAAGGAGTTTTAGCTTCTGAAATTACACCATTACTTCAAAAAAGACTGATAGAGCGTCGAACTGAACAATGTTCCAAATCTGGGAAGAAAAAAAAAATCTTTTTGGCATTCAAGGATGAAAAAGGTCTCGGCCACATTGAGCTGTTGCCCTTATTTCAAAAATATTGTGTTTTTTGTACTCTGTGTCAATAAGAAACAGCATCTGAAACTAGCCCACCTGCTGCCCTCTGAGCACAGAGGGCCCGCCGAAGACGCAGTGGGGGTATCACTTGCTGCCCTGATTGATGACCATAGGTCCCGCAGGAAGTAACCCCACCACCATGAAGGAGTGTTTTGCGAACCCCAAGTGGTATCCGGGAAAACATGAACGACTCCGGTCAGGGAGCGTGTGTACTCAAAGGCCATCTTAATGTTTGGATATCCTGAGTCATTTGGGATTTTGCTGCAATAGGGAAACGAACCAGCAGCTGCAAAATAGAGCTGATGACACCCAGATTCCACTAAAACCTCCTTCAAGTGCTTTGTATTAAGAAATTATGGATCACTGCCAGACATTTAATATTACACTGTTTTGATAACAGCCAGTCAACAGTAGCAGGTACGACTGCTATGTCTCAGATTTGATTTTGAAGACTGTTTGACTTCAAACATGGCTTTAAAGCCCACAACAGGCTGAATGTGCTGAAGATGGATGGATAAAAAAACATCATAAACACATATGAAGAGTGGAAAAAGTAAATATTACTGATATTAATGATAAATATTGGACCTAAAATACTATTAGAGCTGATCCTCCCTCCACTCAAAGCACCCATGAGCTGATTTTCACACTGTTTACAATAAACAGATACAATCAATAATCTCAGTGGATGCCACTCATCTCAATTCAGTCCAAAGTCAAGTTGTTCTTGATCTGTCTGAACAGCTCTGAGCACTGGGAACTATAAAGCCACAGTTATTAATTTTTAAGGCACACTGATGTCAAAAAGTGGAAAGGAACACGTACAATATATGACGACTCATTCTAGCTGGATATGCTATTAAAAACCACAGAAATGCTCATTATTACTCAGCCAGACTAAACCGGGAGTTTCACCAAAACAACTGTATTACACACACACACACACACACACACACACACACACACACACAGCAGCTACACTGGAGGTGATGCAGATCTTTGCAGGACTAAGAAAGAAAATGCCATTTTTTTAAAAAGTATTTTTTAAAATTATTACAAGCATGCATAAATCTATTAGAGATGTAATTAAAAAATAAAAAATATTAAATAATAATTAATGGGCCGTTTCCTACTGACGGGAAACCAGCTCGTTCACGTAATGGAAACACCACGGTAATAACCGTGCACCTACAGCATGGTAGCGTGTGGCTGGATTTATTAAAATAAAAAGGGTCCACTGATCACCAAACGCGGAAGTGAAACCATACGTGGTCCCAAAAATGTTCAGCTGAGTCTTTTGGTGGGGGCTGGAATAAACAGGCCACAGGAATAAACAGTTTACAGAAAGCGGGCAGAGCCTGCAGGCCAGGATGGGAAAACTCTCCTCATTTCTATGCGGGACAACAGCTCCCAGAGGCGGCATGTGGGTGGATTGGACCGTCAGCGTCTCTCCTGTACACGCCGTTCATTAACGTGTACGAGCAGCCCTCAGATTTTTTTTTTTTTTTTAATCGCGGTGGGTATCAATTACAGCCCAGATAGCATCAACCGAGGCGCCCAGCCAGCGGAGAGCTCCGTGGAAGCGTAGGCAGGTTCTGCCTGTGTAAACACAGTAATTACCCTTCCCGGTAAGTAGCAGTCTAATCATTATACCGATCATTCCAATCAAAGACTTTTCTCATAAGAGGCAGAGTAAAAATTAATCTGTTTTTCACGGATTCAAACAGCGATATCTTAAAGGCCAAGGTGTGAGGGTCATACATGACTGTAGGTTACCTCTCGGGTAATCGGCGTCATCATGAGCAAATAAACGGGCACAAACGGACTCCAGCTGAGGTCGAAGAAAACGTTACTTTCGCGTCTCCATCTGTCTTTAAAATCCTCATCCCATAAATGAGGTCTGAGCGGGCTGCTGTCCTCTCATTGACCAAAATAATATCAGCTACAACAACATGTGGCATTTAAGAAAGGCTTTATTTTGTTTTTGCATATTTACAAGGAAATTATAAAAATATATAATTAAAGCTTTGGAAAATATTTTACATTTAGACAATTTCTATCTTTTGTTCACATCGTTGAATCACTGTGGAGTGGAGGTCATGGGCACAAATTAAGATAAGATAATAAATGGCGGATTACAGAGTAGCTCTGGTTTTAAAATAACACGTCAGTGACGGAGGAGACTTACACAATCTTTCCTTTTTCCTTTTTAATCCTGCAATCTCAATGGGAGAATATACTGTCCAGCAACATGAATATTTCAAATGAAAAACAAAGAAAACTGTCAGCCAGTGAGGGGAAACACCGGTACATCCATGCAAGCTTACATTCATGCGGCCACAGAGGCCGGTAAAGCTATACTGCACTCAGAATGCATGTGAACTGGCCTGAGTTTGACTGTCAGCTGCAAACGAGCCGTTAGTGTTCAGACTTACTGTCGCGGTTGTTGAAATGAGTTCATTTAAATGGTTGCGGTGATTAAGGCGTAATAATTCCCGGTTATGATGATGAGGTAGGGAGACTGAGACCGTGCACGCTGTTCAAGTCTTCGTGTTGCTTGCTGGTGCGGCCTGGCTGAGCGGGACTGGGGGGTGTTTCGGTCTCCTGCTGAGCACACGAGAAATACACAGTGAGCATGCGCCTGCAAATTCGCGTCAAACCATTATTTGCTGTATTTTACTAAAGTTTAAGATCGGCTTTTACTTTCTTGAAACGAGGAGAATTTTCAGACATATAAAGACAAAATTTTTCCTTTAAAAGAAATTTAAAAAATATTTCCATTTCGTTTTATTGGGGCTAAAATGGTCTCGGGCGGAGGCCTGGTGCTGCCCGAATCTGAAAGGTCAGTATTTGATAATTGGCACACAACTAGACTTCTCTTTATGTTTACATCCGCGGGCGCGGGAACAAATGGAACAAATAAAAAACTCTAATAATAATAATAATAATAATAATAATAAATAATGTTAGATCCCATTTCCGCCTCCTTGTCCCGTACCTTCTCGGGCCTGATGTTTAAAGGTCATCGCCGAGTGGACTTCTCCTGACATGCATGCTCATCCCGCTGCCTGGGTGGGACAGGGCCGGGCTCTGTGGCTGCCAGTGGTGGTGGCCCGGGGCCACGTATCCGCCTGCGGCCCGCTGTACACCCCGTACTGATTGGTTGGGGAGTACGCGCGCGCCGGTACATAACTAGACAATGTCGAAGAAGGCTGCAGACAAGCAGATAAGAGGTGCAGAACATAAGCACAGACACAGAAAACTGACAGAACTTGTAATTGTATGCTGTGTGACGGCAGCATGCGGCCTTTGGGGGCGGTTCTTAAAGACAGTGTTTGTGTTTGAGTGGTTTTGAATACATGAGTTTCACTATCATTTCATTTACCATCAATAAGCCGAATTAGAGCATGTAGACAGTCCGAGATTTCCTCCTTCTAGCATCCTTCAAAACTCAAAAGACATTTAGTGGATAAAGTCCTGCCTGAAAATGCCTGACAAAACCCGTCTGGTACAATTCTGTGGTCTGACATCATTTGATTTAGGAAGGTGCCTTCACACAGTCTGGACACAGGCCTTTGCAGCAGGAGCATTTGGCTCCAAACATCTGGGACTATTCCTTTCACAGAAAATACATGAAAGCAGTGCGCAGTGTGGAGAAAGCGTACAGGCTGGTTCGTGTTCCAGTAAGGTTTGATTTCTTTTTTTTTACCTGCAGCATATTTTTATGTCCGCGTCGAACGGCCGACTCTGTCAATCCCGTTCACCGTGTGAGCCGCTGGAAAGCTGCTCTGTTGACACTACCCCACTCCTCCATTTTTGGTGGATATCCCTCTGTCCCAGCAATGGCTGATTTAGAGACAGCAGCTTTGTGTTAAACATGTGTAACAACTAAAATCGCTCAAGTTTCAAAAAAATGAAAAGAAAAAAAAGAGAGCGACAGAGGAGTTCGTTTAAATTCATGATTATGAAAGTGGTAAACAATTTAAATACTAACGTTTCTCAAGTATCAAACATTTTATGTTCTTTTAAAAATAGTTTTAAACAATAGGGTAACTCGACTAAATATATTATTCAACATTATGATTATTAAAGTGACTCTGAGTGTGATATTATCTGAAAAGCTTTAATCCTAAAATAAACAGAAAAAACCCAGCTCGATTATTAATTACGAGCTAACAACAGCACATAAACATTTTCTTCCATTTAACAATTTTAATGTTTAGACTTTACTATAAAATAAACTCCAATATAATGTCTTCATGTGTGTGTGCACAACAGGAAAATGTTATCGCAGACGCAATTTAACCAGGAAAAATAAAGATTCTACACACACATATTTAAATACATTTTGTTGGAACTTGCGGCACAAAAATTGAGGAGTACTAATGAGTCAAACATCAAAAATATACTTGAAGAACTAGTGTGGATATAGCAGGTGGGTAAGGTGTTTGCAAATGCATCAACCCATGAAAAGGCCCATTGAGAGTGGCCTTACTGCGTTCTGGCTGAATGGTGAAACGGAGGCCTGTACAAATTTTAATGGACACATTGTTCCGTGTGTTGCCGTAACTGCTCATACGGAGACGTGTGGAAATGAATCATGCAGAAAAACACAATAACAGCCGCTCTAGTTTATTAAGGTCTTATTTGAGACAAGTGAGAGACGCGGCCTCACAGGTCTGACGGATTATAAAATGTAGTTTTCCTCACCTGTGGGATCCATGAAGGCTCGTATTCCGAGGATGTTACTGACGGTGTGTGCAGAAGGCCAGGCCCTGGAAATGCTCACATGTCCAGCCGTCACCGGTATTCCAGGAGGGCTGCCCATTTTAGTGCTAGTGGGTGACATAGTGTTGGGGTAGGAATAAGGGTATATATGGTTGTAGGGCAGCCCGGCCTGCGCGGAGGCTTGCTTGGTGCTTTCATACTGGTTAGGCTGGGAGAGATTTCCAATCTTATTGCGTAAAATCCTGCTGATCGAGCCTAACCGA
The DNA here is from genome assembly GCA_024447675.2 of Pterophyllum scalare. NCBI lineage: Eukaryota > Metazoa > Chordata > Actinopteri > Cichliformes > Cichlidae > Pterophyllum > Pterophyllum scalare. The sequence continues at coordinate 216,770 of JAMQGT020000034.1, forward strand.
CGGCACATTGTATTTGTCACAAACACCATCGGCCAAAAGCCTGTCCCGGATCTCCCAGGCAAAAATCCCGGGGTCATTTTGTTTGTATTCCCTGATGTTTTTCACCACGTTCGGCGTTGTGACCCGGGGCTTGCTTCCACCGATGGCACCGGGTAGGATGGAGCCAGTCTCGTTGTACCTCGCTAAAATCTTGCTCACGCAGCCGTGGGAGACTCGGAGTTGCCTGCTTATATCACAGGGTCGAATCCCGAGCTGAGCCAGCTCTACTATTCTTAACCGTATGGCGTTAGGTAGGGGTCGGCCATTGACGAACACACCGCCTAGTTGGTTCACCTCTCCATAGGTTTGCTCTGCAGGGAAAGAAAAAGACTCGAGTTACATGTTGTCGCTGCTTGAAATGAGTATAAATATATATATCTGACTGATATAATCAAGAAAAATAGGACTGCGTATTTTGTTCATTGCAATGATTTTATTCTGACACATTTTTTCACAAATCAATAAAATAATAGAAGCCAAAGTCATTTTAAAATGCTCAGTCTGACCCTTTGATGCGATCCATTTTTAATTTACACTCTGAATTAAGGTTATAAAGTTGTACGTGTCAGCTTACAGACATTAATAAAGTCTGTCTAATAAACTATACAAAATGCATAAAGTGTTTTGCCGACAGTACCTTCCAACACCCCTGCGCGCACAACAAAAACATTAAAAATGGCGAGCTTGAAGAATACAAACAAGCGAGCGCTTCAAAGAAATGCTTGCTGCTGGATAATTGGTTCTGTGGTCGACTTTACGATTTAAAGCTTTAAACAGACAGTCGTTCCTGCTGCTGGAAAATCCTCCAAGAAATAAACTCGTCGCCAAAAAACTTTTCTCATTTGCACATTATCTGAACTTGAGGGGGAAAATGCTTAGTTCTCTGCAAGGCAGGCGTGCTGAGCGTTGATACGCTTCCATAAGCCCCATGTCACTGAAGCATGCAGACCGTAAGGGCTTACCCATTTGCCTATATGATTCGAGATGCTTGGAAGTGTAGGTGTCCCTTCAAATGGCTGAATGCGCCGAGCGAGACTCAGAGGAGGACGGGGGACGGGAGGAATGAGCGCCAGAAGAGAAAACGTAGACCCTCTAAAATCTCCTCCGAATGCAGCGTGCCTCTTTCTTTTTTGGAAGCAAGTGACTGCAAGGTACAACAGCACCGAAGCGATCTTCATCCGATAAATGCAAATTGGAGTTATCCAGGGGAGTCAGGAGCCTGCTGGAATTAATTTGAAGCGTCCTTCACGTCAAGCTTTGCTGTTATACGCCGAGGCTCTGCTGTGCTTTCATTGGTCGCCCCGCGCTGGAAACGCTCTCAGCCAATACAAACCTCATCCGGTTTAGAGCTGCGCAGCCTCCTGAAAACTTTGCATAGGGGGAAGTGGCAGACAGTTAGACATTTCATCCAGCGTTTCGGGTAAGGACCTGCGTTACCGCAGATGGATCAACTGGAATAACAGTCGAAGTTTCACCTTCTCGGAACTTGTTGCAAATAATTCAATTTCTAAAATAAAATGTAATCGCTTTTAAAAGTATAGAATAATGTTGATAACGCAGTTACCAGCGCGCCCATCGATTTGACGCGCTGTTCATTTTAATAAATGAGCTTCACTTTCTAAAACGTTACAGTATAATCATATTAATTTAAGTGGAATCGCATAAATTAAAATACATGGATACGCGCAATTTAATAAACCAAGAAGGACTTCGTGACGCGTGTTTATAACCGGGGAACAACCGAAATGATTCTTCATGAAGGTTGGAACCGATATGTTCGCTGTTTGCATATCTGACATTTTTTAATAGATTTGTTTCCTTATGCCGTCATTTTTTTTTTCTGTATATCGGATCATAAATAGTCTGACTGAGCAGCACTGATGAATCTGAGGGCATTTTCCTTCAGAACCGAGGAAACGTGCACACTATCAGGTCGAGTCTTTTTATAAGCCGGCGTTAGGGCATCAAACATGGGAAGGGCCTCATGTAATCGATACCTCTGTAGATCGCGGAGCTCCCAGACCCTGGAATATCCACTGGATTCCACAGACATACATTATCACAGCATGTTTTCGGAGCTTCCTGTGGAAGTTTAGAAGGTATCGTTTATAAGCTCGCAAAATGTTACTTGTAAAACTTAACAGTCGACCCAATGGTAACAAGGTGCAGTGCCCCCCCCCCCAACACCAATCCTAACACACCAGCACGCACGCACACACGCGCACAACCAGCCCAGCCCCTCTCCTCTCTGTCTCCTGACTACTTCACCATCCAAACCTGGAAGTAGGACACATGGAAAGCATCAGGTTCAGTCAGAGGAATAGAGTCATGGGGCTGGAGGAGATCAGTCTCACAGACTCGACGGACGCGCTTTATTTTATTGTGGACTTTGAGTTTGTCAGCAGACCGAGCGGCTAAAGATCTCAGCTCCACAGGCTGCACAGAGGTCCACAGAGCGGTGATACTGGACAAATCTCAGGAAGCCTCAGGTGTGTTGAGGTCTGTCGAGTATAAATTATTATTATTATTATTATTATTATTATTATTATTATTATTATTATTATTATTATTATTATTATTATTATTATTATTATTATTATTTATGTTGTTGTTGTTGTTGTCTTTCTCCTCCACCTCCTGCCGGCAGGGCTCCCCTCCTCTGGCCAGTGTCGGAATTACAGGCTTCCTGCAGCGCTCTGCGTCTTTGACTTTGGGCACGTTTAAAAATCCGTTTCTGAATCTTTCACGGAAACAAACATGTCAGAATAAACTTCACAGATCCAAACTTTATATTTGTACTTTTGACTTTTGAACTCTTTTCCTTGATGAGTCAGCTTTATTACTGAAGACATTTACGCAGATATAATATCACTTAGTGTGATTTTTCCTCTGCTAGGAAAGTCCACAGCGTTTTATTGTTTTATTTCCTTAATTTGTAATTGTCTTAATTACATCACGTGTCTGTTACTTTTTTAAATTGACGAATAATAAGGGTTTTTTTTTAATATAACTGTAACAAACTTTGTATACTGGAACATGAATATATGCAGTGTCGTAAGCACAGGATGGATTTTACTGCATTTGCTTATTTCTCTGTTATTTATTTATTTTTTCTAAAAGCATATGTTATTAATTTTAATTCTTTGGTTGTGAACTTCTCATTTCAGAAGTTCTGATGATTAAATGATGCTGAAGTCAAAAGTGTGCAATTTGATTTTTGCCGTGTAAATCCAGGAGAGGTCAGTCAGATAACTGCGAGGTCAAGATCGGTGTTATTGGAGTCCCCGACATTTTCCTAAATTATGTGTAGCCTGCGTGAGTGTGTGTAAGTGTGTGCGTGTAAGTGTGTGTATGTAAGAACAACATACTTTTCTGAGCATGAACCGCTGCCACAGGTATACGTTTTGTTTGCACGCCTGTCAGGTGTACGTTGAACCGTCTGACTTTGTCATGTGTGACAAAACAAAAGCACACACACACACACACACACACACACACACACACACACACACACACACACACATTTTTTTCCAGGAGTCACATTGCATTCATGTGTATTCATAAAATACACGCCCCTATAAACACTGCAGGATAAACGCAAACAAGTGCTGCTTAATATTTAATCTTTAATTTTAGATGTATTAATTACTGTATCTTCCTCGGATTCTCGGAAATGCAAACTGAAATTTTTATTTCACGTATGTCGAGAAGCGTAAGTGTGGCTGTGGCAGGTGGCTGGCGTCATGCTGTTTTCACACACTTTATAGTTATTTATCATAAAAGCTGCATCTGAAGGATGAAAATGTAAGTTTTTAAAAGGCGCTTTAACCGCTGTGCAGCATTATTTACCCACACGCTTCATTTGCGTTCTCGTTAATGCATGTGACCGGTTAGTGTCGTGCACAAAATGAACGAGAGTGAAGGGGAAAAAAACAAAAGATGCGTGGATGTATCGTTTCCATCGTTTCAGGCCTTAAATGTGTTTAAAATCACGATCATATATTAAAATGTGCTGGAAAAAATGAGCCGCTGGTCAGTCTCTATTCCTGCGACCCTAATGTGGCGACTGGAGAAACATCCTTTCGTTTAGGCCTGTGTTTCGTTACAATAGGCCACACTGTATCCTTCTAAATGTTCTAAATGTAGCTTATTTCTCTGTAGAAGTTTCCACAATTAATATTTGATCACCTGCGAACACATTTATGAAAATCAAATTTAAAAAATAATAAGACAGAGGTCTCCAGCGCGAACATTGGCCTCCAAATCGCTTTAAGATCAGACACAAGTTACTCATCCCACTGACACCTGATACCCGCAGGCTGCAGCCACCCCGCTCGGTAAATATTGATGCTGGTTTTAAGCGGCATCAAAGGATTCACGTTCTCAGGTGTGCTTTGCCTTTAAAGTTTTAAGATGAATTCAAAGTTCTATTTTTCATTGTCTTAAAGGGGCCTAAAATGTTAGAGTATGGGTTACGCGTGTGTGTGCGCTGGAATTTAGTGATCTGCCTGAAGCTGTTAGAATTTTTAGTCCTTTGTAAATTGTGGGGAAAAGCTGAAATTAATAAATGATACCTGCATGCATTTCTCTGTGTGTGCACAGGCATGCCTCTGTGCGGGTCTCACACAGAGGCATGCCACTGGCTTCTTGGAATGAAAAAAAAAAAAAGTAAACATATTTACGTGATGAGTGGAGTTTCCATTCATCCTAAAACGCGTGCAGCTTTCTCACCTCTCAGCAGGTAGACTCCACATCACGCCACTTCCACGCACTGCTGTCTTTCCCATCTCAACAGAAATCTGTGGGCTCTACTTTTTTGACATGGTTTCAATTTTCTTTCCACAACTGAGAGAACCATAGTGTTTTATTGAAGAGGCCTTTTTTGTGTCCACGGTTTTGATTTAGTGTTTGTGAGTTTAGTGATCTCAGTGCTCAATATGGAAATTATTAGACAGGGTCGGCTCGCCTGCTCTCAGCACACCAGGAATAATATAAACCTGCAAGCTTAAAACAAAGTGAAAGAGTATCTGCTAATGAGGGCGCTCATTAATATTGGTTCTGATTCCTTAAAAACATTCAACTCAACATTTGCATCTTTTTCAAAATATCACTTTTTTTTATGATTTAAAATGCATGAAACCTCCCGTCACAGTTTATTTGGTAAGAAGCTCTTTTTGCTCATTAGAGGCAGAAATCAATGTTTTTCTGTTGAAAGCCAACCAAGCCCAACCTGTAAAGAAAAACACAGATTCCTTGGTAAAGTATCCCCCCCCTCCTTTACTAAATAAGGTTTGTCCATTCCTATCTGATCTCCAGGCTGTGATGTGTAGTTTCTTTGTGCCCCTGCTGGTGAAGTTCTGCTAAAAGGAGGCTTGGAAGGCAGCGAGCTCAGTTCTTTTATAGCCGCAAGACCCACTCTGAGCTGCAGAAGACGCCTAATGAGGGTGTGCAGCAGTGCCATGTGAGGCATGTCAGCTTTTACCAGGCTTTATAATTGCTTGTGACCTTCACTAAACAGGTCTCAGGTGTCTGAGCGTTCTTCTAATTGTTACATTAAAGGAGACGTCTTAGGATTGCACGTTAATTGTGAGAGTTTCTTGGAGGGAAGCCCAGGAAAGTCTGATGATTTACTTGTGTTTACAATGGGAGCCGCATTTGTAGCTTTATTTGATGCCATTTATAGTTGGATTAAATGAGCAGTGGAGACTTTCTGTGCTTGTAGTTTACACATCTCAGTAACTCTGAAGACTACCAAAACGTTTCAATTAGTGTATCTTAATGAGCTGTTTTCTTTTCCTTGCTTATTACACAGGAGTGCCATTTTCCTATGGAAACAGCTACTTCTGGAATGGCCCTGCCTGTCCTCAGTCACTCAGACCAAGCCCTCCCTGCCATGCTGCATGCTGGGCACAAACCTGGCTTTATCAAACTGGAAACATTAAGAAGCTACAAAGGACTTTTTTTTCTGTTGCTACTGAAACTACAAAAAAGCTGAATCTGTGACCTCAGCAGACTCGAATGTTCCTCCCTGATGTGGAATTCTGTCCGGAGATTATCTGAGCACTGAGAATAAGTTTATTCGCACAGTCTTGAATAAAATACTCAGGATTTGACCTTTGGTGACCATTTGAACTATTTTCCCTTTTTTTAAATATGAACCACTAAATGAGGTCAGTGGCAGTCAGCGGAGCGGCCGGTCGGCACAGCACAGGACACCCGGGTCCTCGTTACACTGGGACAAAAACTCACATTACTGGACTTTTTCACAGCAGTACATCCCAAATTAATTTTCTCTGTTTACTTCAGTATAATCTGCCCTATCAAGGATGCAATTTAAACAAATTCAACTTGTTAAGCTTATAGATCTGCTAATAATGTGATAAAGAGATAATGTACTGTAAGTATTTGATTTGGTAACTTCGCATGAAGGAAAAAGGATTCTTCATGGAAGGTATTCACAAAAAGAAATCCTGACGGTGTTTCCGGACAGCGGCTTTCATAAATAATGGAGGATTTATATTTAGGTAAGATTAAATTGTAAGCCTTCCACTTCCTTGTTGCAGCAGCTGCAGTTTCTGAAAGACTATAATTTAAATGCGGAACAGTGTTTATCTGGATGTGAAAAGGTGCCGGTGCTTGTTGTGATGTTTTTAATTAAGATGCAGCATATTGCTTCTAAAATGATAATCTGCCCTGCAGAAGATGGCTTTGCTCAGAAGCATATCCACGCTAAGCATCTGCTGACAAAGTGCTAAAGAGTCGAGCTGTGACCAAATCTCTTTATCAGATATGGCTTTGAAGCACCACGGCTATTCACAGAAAGATACAGAAAGATCATCAAATTGTAGCATGTGTCACACTAATGGCAGAAATTATAGTAAATTACCTGCTGTGCACGCAACAAGTGTCATAACTGTAATATTTTAATAGACTGCCATTTATTTTGCCTTGTTTCCGTTTCTTTGGAAAGAATTGTAACTTTTGAAGATGAAATATTTGGAGTGAAATTATCTCGTGCAAACTCATTACAAGATTTTATCTGTTCTTTATTATTTTTCTTACACTGACAAAGAGGTGAGATGGAGACCAGAGTCTTTCTTCATGTCACACCGCTGTATGATAATAAAACAAAGTGAAAGCACAATGAAGGCCTCTCTGTCTCTGTGTGTGTGTCTGTGTGTGTGTCTGTGTGTTAGTACATCATTAACACAGTCTGTCCATAAAGCTTTTCTAGGCATTGTTTTATGCACCTTCTACTCGCGTGCATGGTTTTTGTTTGCCGGAGTGGCTTTGCTGGGATGGATCTGTTGTCACTTATAAGGAACCTTAATTACTTTTGGAGCACTTCGGACTCCGTCCGTGGCTGCTGCTGATTCATGTCTGTCCTACTTGGAAATCAGCCCAGGGAGTCAAAAACCCCGGGATCGCATGTGGAATCTGATGTTAACCTTGTATTTTGTATGTTTGTGATTAGCGTTTTTTTTTAATTATTATTTTACTCATTGTGTTAAAGATAAAACTCTGATTTCTTTACTAACCAAGAATATTAAGATATCTGTGGTTACAATGGTGATAGCATCACCCCAAATGACCCTCTTTAAAGCTGTAAATCCAGTCAGTTGTTGGGATTGTAGCTGTGCCATAAATCTGTTCTTCTAAGTTTAAGAATTCCAGATCCCTGATGGAAAATTCTGAAAGGGGACATTCAAGGTTTTCTATAGAATGCAGTGTGATGTTGTTTTCCGCCAAACCAGAAATCGAGGCCTTGGACAGGCCTTTGTTATGTCAGGGATAGGGGTACTGTATCATTTCTGACAGTTGCTCCTTTTAAGATTAATGGGCTTATGAGAACCGTGTGTCTTCCTCCAAAAGCCGAGCTCGATATCAGTCAATGTTACCAGCATAATCACGTTGTCCTGACAGAGAAATCCCAAAGACAGATTGAATATTGGTGTCACAGCGTTGGAGAATCAGAATCTGTGTTTTGAAGTGTGTGGGAGCTCAGAGGATCGGGGGCTGGGGGGTGGAGGGGGATTTTGTTTTGTTATTCTGGAAACGTGAATAAAGCGGAATAAAGTTCATGAATATACTAATGCATGGGCCATGAGCTCTTCCTGCCCTTCAAAATGGTGTGCAGAGGATCTTTCCTTATGCTCTATCAGTTCACTGACTTTACTGAACCACAGCCAGGTGCTCATAAATACGTCCCCTTATTTCTGTCCTTGTGTGGATGCCAGTTGGGCCGGGAAGTGGGTTTGTTTTGGGTGTTCTCAGGACATTTCAGCCAGAGCATGCTTTCACTTTCCTAATAAGAGAGCTGTGCTGACTTCCTGAAATGCATATGTATTCCTACCTGTGGTCGTCTGTCATGGTGGTGATCTGTTGAAAGCTACCAAACCCGAGTCCAGTGTCCATATAATGAGGACTTGTTTGTCCCAGCACCTGCGGATTAATCAACTGGATGTCTCTCCTCCACAATTTGTGGTGCCGTACTGCAGGAGTACACTCAGCACTGTAAATGAAAACTGACTCCAGACTGAGTGAGCAGTTCACTCTGCATCAAACGATGTCAGGAACTCAACCACATGATTAGTTTTTGGTCACATCTGGACACACTGCATTTAGAAAATGCATGTGCGGTTTTAAGTGTGCAGGAATCCCTGATGATGATCCCAGCTTTCCATATTTAGAAAAAACAAGCACTTGTTTTTAAAAGCTAATTGTCTGACATTAACATTTTAATCATTCTGAGTAAAAAAAAAAAAAATCTTACTGGCTTGCTGGTAGAGATCACTTCATCGTAAAAGCAGTGGGTGAACTTAGCTCAGTCATGCTGGTGGTGAAATGTCTGACATGTTTGTACTGAGTAGTGACAGACAGGCCTGCAACCAAGCCTGGACTTGCTGGCCAAGAAAAAGCCCCTCACAGCTCCCCCATTTTCCTTAACATGCCCCTTCCTGAATGAATGTGCTGCCTAGCTTCATTCGCATGTACAATAATGAGCATGTGTGCCAAGATATGCACTTACTGTACATGTGAACTATTCTGACGTTTTTGAATTCGGTTTGTGTTTATTAACTAAAGTAGCACAAAGTATTAATCTATCTGGACATATATATATATATATATGAATATAACTATAATTAAATTCAGTTACTTAAGTTAAAGTACCTTAAAATTGAACTAAAGCCCAAGTACTTGAGTAAAGGTGCTTAGTCACAAATCCCATTTCCCACACAGATGTGATGCTTTGTGATTTGTACATAACACAACAGAACGTTAAAAAAGTGTAAAAAGAGCACCTCAGACTTCACGGCCCATGGCAGCTGGGACAGACGCCCTGCAGCCCCCCTGCAACCCTGAACTGCATAAATAGTAAAGAAAATGGATGGATGGATGGGTGGACGGATGGATGGATGGATGGATGGATGGATGGATGGATGAAACTGCATGTATTTAAATCATGTATTTTTTCTATAAGATGGTACAATTTTTGAACAGTTCTGTGGGGCTAGAAATGCGTGAAAGGATGAACAGTCTGGCTGCACTGCTAATTATTTGTGGTAACATTACAAGATCAGGATTTGTGTCAAATGCTGTGGATATTAGCTGTAATAATGATGGTATGTGTGGTGGAGCCCACATGTGATGATGTTATTTGTTGGAACAACTTTGGAAAATGTAAAATGGAAAGCCACTATTGCTCAATGTCAGTGTTGATGCAACCATATTTGAACTGTGCACACCCATATTCAGCTCATTATGGGCTTGGTCAAAGGTCACATTGAGCTTCCTAGAAGACTCTCAGTGTTACGAGATGTCAAGGTGAACTTCATCCAGTCTAATTAGAGGATATTTGGGCTCTGCTGAAATTCACTACATACGGAAATTATTCCTGTCATTATCGTGCAAACACTGTCATTCTGTTAATTCGATACACACCAGACAATTTGTTCAAGATGATGAATTAAGTTTCATGCTGTTTAGTGTTATTTTAAAAGGTTTTGGTTATCGCAGTACATTTGTCAATGGAAATTCTGAAGGGGTGGAAACTTGCTGTCAACAACTGTGTTGATAAATCAAAGCCTCCCTGGTCTAATACATGGTACAATTATCTCAACTGAGAAGTTTATGTGGAGATTTTAAAGTGAGCCCATATGCTGCAGACCACAACCTGCTGCCACATCTCCAAAACATTCAACTCCATGCTCGAGTGCTTCCTCCTCAGAGAAAAAAAGAGTCTCAGACCTCCTGTCCAAGACAGAGAAACAATTACAAGATCAAACGAACAGCGCACAGCACACTTCCCAGATGAGAGGGTTCAGTCTTTCCCTGGCAGTGCAAAGTGTTACTGGCTGAAAGCCCCCTTTACTTAAATAGAGGGCAAGGATTTCCCCATGATGCAGTGCACAGGATACTTAGCCAAAGACAAGATGATAGAATAAAGCTTAGGCATTATTGTTCTTTGTCACTGCAATGATGAAGTAAATGCGTGATCTTTTTTTCATGGATGAAATATGGATACAAAATCCTGGGAGTAATTCCAGAGTTTCATTTGTACTATTACATGTTTTTACTGCCTTATTCTGATTGCTCTAACTGCAAACCTAACATGTCTACAACTGTTTAACCATTTATATATATATATATGTGCACCCTACTGGAGGTGAAGAGAAAATATCAAGTGAGTGGCATAAATGCCTCGTTGATGCCAGAGATCAGAGGGCAGATATTGTTTTGAGCTGATAGGAAAGCAACAATAACTTATTAAAATGAAGGTCTGCTGAAAACATCTCTGAAAACTCAACGTGTTGAACCTTGAAGCAGACGGGCTATAGCGGCAGAAGAGTGCCTTTCCTGTAAGATAAGAAGAGGAAACTGAGGCGTTGGGCTCGCCAACACTGGACAACAGAAGACTGGAAAACCTCGGTGGGTCTGATGAGTCTCGACCTTGACTGCAACATTTGGATGGTAGGGTCAATAGCATGGAAACATGAATCCATCCTGTCTTATATCAGTTGTTCAGGCTGCTTCTGGTGGGTGAATGATGTGGGGATATGTTCTTTGGCCCCTTTAATACCAACTAAGCATCGTTTAAATGCCACCACCCACATGAGTACTGTTACTGAGCATATCCATCCCTTTGTGACCACAGTGTACCTATATTGCCATGGCTACTTCCAGCAGAACAATGCACCACGTCACAAAGCTCAGATCATCTCAAACTGGTTTCTTGAACATGATGATGAGTTCACTGCACTCAAATGGCATCCACAGTCACCAGATTTCAGTCCAATAGAGCACCTTTGGGATGTGGTGGAACAGAAGATTTGCATCATGTATGCAGCTGATAAATCTGCAGCAACTGTGTGATGCTGTCAGGTCAATGTGGACCAAAGTCTCCGAGGAGTGTTTCCAGCACCTTGTTGAATCTGTGCCCGTTCTGGTTTAGTCCAACTTTCTTTAGTTTTAGAGGCTCATGTATATCAGGGAAACCGGAGTGTGGGTCTATTCTCAGAAATGCTTCAGCACATACCGTCATAAACACAGCACACTGCATGAATAAAGAATTTCCTTCTCCAGCTTCTCATGGAGAAGGAACTTGATCTAGACTTGCACTGGAAACCAGTGGTCTGTATTGCAGATGAGAACATAAGTACTGAGTGAACAAACTGAAGCATGGCAACAGGTTTGCACATTAATCCTGCTGCAGCAGCACTGACAGGTCAGAGGGACAGATGGGAAATTCTACAGCTGTTAACAGACAACCAGATGTTTTTACAGAGGACATCTCTGCAGATTAAATGGCTTTGAATGACAATGAAAAATACATAGATGATGCAGTTATTTGATATCATGTTGGAAGGTGATGAAGAAAGCGTGCTCTCTCTTGTTTTGAATTTATTTATTTATTTTTTTGTACATTTTCTTTTAGTAATTGTTCCAGTGGGGTAAACAGTGCAATTGTTGGGAACCATTTTCTGTCATGGACTGATACACACGTGATGTTCTAGTGTTTCCCAAGACAGAACATATGGAATTGGACCAAATTACTGTGGCAGTGATTTCTACAATGAAGGAACACATTACACAGTGCAACAACAGAGCCCTGTGACACACAAACCTACATCAGGCTGCACTACAGATGCTACAGACGCTACGGATGCAGTGCTGGCGCTCTTGGTCTTTTTTCTTTGTAGTGGATTTATTCACTATAGGAAAAATTTGATTGATTGATTGATTGATTGATTGATTGATTGATTGATTGATTGATTGATTGATTGATTGATTGATTGATTGATCATTCAATCGAAAGGTTTCAGTGGGAACTGCATCACATTCTGTTGTGGAAGTCTCTGTACAGGTTCAGTGATCACAGCTTGTTTCTGTATTCACAAATGTAAGTTACACTCTATCATGCAAAGAAACAGAAACACCACAAACATGATTCAGAAGCACAGCAGACGTCTGCGGCCTTAAGCTTGTTTAAGATGAGCAAAGTGGAAAATTGTCCTGCATTCTGAAAATTATTGACACAGTAGCCTCTGGGCTAATGACAGTGTGGCCAACCAGCACACAGTTCAAAAGCAGTGACCGTCCTGCAGTAAACTGGAGCACGGCGTTTGGGTCACTTGCACATGTGTGAGGGCACTATTAATGGTGAATTTTATACACAGATTATATGCTGCCACCCAAAGGACATCTGACCTTCCATCCATCCATCCATGTTCTTCTGCTTCAGCTGGTCTCTTGCTTTCGTAAATGCTTACAGAGTGTTGGTGATAACAGAGCTGATATATCACTTTATTACCATGCATTTCCCCCTCGGGCAGGTGGGGTGGGCTCCAGGCCCCATTAACATGTATTGGCAAAGGAAATGGGTGGACTGATGGAAAACAGCATTTGTTTCAACATGTTGGCTTTCTTCTGTTTTCAAATAAAGGATTTAAATGAAAATTGTAGGCGGGGGGCATTTAAACGATGCTTAGTTGGATTTAAGAGGTCCAAAGTGTGCCAGGAACACATTCCAACATCATTAAAGCACCACAAGCAGCCTGAACCACTGATATAAGGCAGGATGGATCCATGCTTTCATGCTATTTATGCCAAATTTTGAAATTTTGACTTTACCATTCAGATTTAAAATAAAAAATATTTAGCATACTAAAAAAACAAACATATTTTTTTGTGATAAGAAGTGAATGACACTCAACCCAAAATCAGAATTTGGAACTCCGAGTGAAGTGCTGGTTGAGGAAGAGGGGATGGCAGTGAGAGGATGTGAGCAGACAGACCGGGCCAGTCCTGGATGAGTGGGTGGTGAAGAGCTGGGTACAACAGACGAGAGGAGGAACTGCACAGAAACCAGTGGAGAGGAGGGGGTTACAAGGGATCCAACAATAGCAAGAAAAACTGGACTTGTGCGTGTCACTATCACCATGCTGGAGACTACACAGAACTGCTGTTTTTGTACTGTGTGTACGAGGAAGCATTGACATTTGTTGTCTTCACTCATTATTCATTATACAAATGTTACTTTAACCTGGAGCCCATAAACAGTGTAAAAAAAACAACCTTTCTCCTTTTCAATGAGGAAACGCATTAGCCTACAATCAAAGCATGTCATCGACCAGCTCCATGTCACCAGCCATGCTAGTTACCCGACTTTATGGCACACCTAATCCACTTTCAGCTTCTGACTATTCTAACTTTGCAGTTCTGGTGGTGTAAATACAGGGGACGATACGTCATTGTCGGTGGTATTTCTATAGCAGTCCTGTGACCTGTCAGCAAAGGAGAAATGGTCTGAAAGTGATATGCACGCCTCAAAACCAAGCGAGATGTTATTAGCAGTCTGCAGCTAAAAGCTTTGAGTTTAAGCTAAAAATGGATTTATCACTGTCTGCTTTTCCTCAAATGATTCATTCTCTGCCCTCTTTTGCTTTTTCTGAACTGGAGCCAAGACAAGTGCAAGCAAGTCCTGGAGGACAGGTTTGATGGGCTACTTTTAATAGTTTTCCTTCTCTGCATGCGGAGCAGGGGGCAGGATTTTCCATCTGAATGGAGCTTAAATGTGAGCATAAATCTTGTGAGAATTAAAGAGACATAATCTGTTACCACAATAAGCTTATTGACAATCAAATATAAAGGAGTGAATTTACTGTTATAGGCCTACCTTCACAGAGGTGGGACCCCTTTAAAGACCCTGGCCTAAAGCTTATTGGTAGCTGTGCACTGTGAAAGGAGAACCAGCTGCACAACCTAAACGTTCTTTGAGCGTTCCCCTTAATTCTAATACGTAAAGAAATTCATACATTTCTTTTCACTTCACAGCACTCTGGGTCATATCAAGTTCCCCAGAGAGAATGCAAATAGCTGCGATAACATCGACAAGATGGTGCAAAGTGATGACACGTTTGCAGAATCAGCCTGTCTAACGAGGCGTGGGTCACGGGTGGCTGAGAACGCGTAGTTGGCCGTTCATGTCATGAACTGAAAGCACTGATGAGAAAGACGGGATGTTGAGAAAGCTGCAGAGTTCTGCTGGAGGCCGAGCTGCATTGGAGAAATAATGTCACTGATTGGTATCGATTTTTAACAAATGGAGCTGAAGAACCACAAATATCTCAGGAATGTCAGCAACAGGCTGAAGCTGAAGATGAATTTCCTTCATTTAAACTAAAAATAAATGCATTAAAATCATGTTGGTTAGCCTCTCTGACCTGTTAACTTATGACAAGTTGGACAGCTGGGCTGTAGAGGTACTGACTACACAATTAGTTACTGAAGTAGCAAAATTATGACTGTGAAGATGAAGGCAACTTAAAACCAGCCCAGATGAATCAGCTGCAGTTTGCCTTTAAAGTTTTCTACTTAAACGGGGCGCTCTTTCCCAGCTCCATCATTTGCATTAAACTCAACTGAAAGGTTCCTTTTGAGTACCTCACGCTCAGAACTGCTTCCTCCAAAACAACTCGAGCAGAGCTGAGATCGTCTCGCCTTCACTTCAGTTATTGTGTTGCTGACTGAGAGTTTAGAGAATGACACGAACATTATGATGCTTTTCATTTACGCTGTCTTTGATGTTTTTGTTCCCACAGGAAGCTTTGGTGTGAAAGAGACAGATTATTATTATTTTTTCTTCATTTGTCTGATGCTGAGCTTTATCCTTTAATTGCTCTAAAATATTCCTGCATTAAATGCCGCACACACACACACACACACACACATATATATATATATATATATATATATACACACATATATATATATATATCTTTTCTCTCCATGTATATATATATATATATATATTTATCTATATATATATATATATATATATATATGTATGCATAAAGAGAGCAAGAGAGAAAGGGCGGAAAGAGAGCATGACCAAGCTTTATTGCCAGATTGACGGAACAGAGACCTTGGTGTGAACTCTCTGCTGGAGGGGTTTACATATAAACACATTCAGCATGCAGGTGGAAATATGGGCCTGTTCAGGTAAATAAATAGTCCTGGTTTGGAATTTGGGACATTTTGAAAACAATGGAATTTTTGAGGGTAAACGCGGACTTGAACACTCCTTCAAAATGAAATCGGCTTTTACAAATAACACTTGTGTATGTGTGACTAAAACACCCGATAACAGACTGGCCTCAAAGATCTCTAAATTCACCGTGAAAAAAAAAAGAAGCTCCAACTTCCTTCTTAAAAACTGATTCCAGTGATAACACTGAAACTCACCCAGGTCACAGGGATCCGGCCTGGTTTCACAGTTGGGCTACACTACAGAAAGTTTTCACACACATTTTAAGTGACTTCAACCTTGGGCACATTTTTAGACTTCTGCACAACCTGGTACAAACACGCCACCACCTGGCCCAAAGCGGAAGTTTGACGCGATGATCTCGTGTGTTCATACCTGAGCTGTTTGCCACTCATTCGGAAAGCCTTTACTGTGGCCTCAGCAACGCACTGCCTCTCGGAGCATTTCAGTTTGTCATCCAGTAGATGGCAGCATAGGCTCACAAAAGAGTGTATTTGGGCTATAAGTAAGTCTTAATGTTTATTCTTCCCATCATTACTTTTTTTGACTTAAAACTTTTACATCTCACCCTGTAGTAACCTGTTTGACCTGTGACCTGTGCAGCGCTTTCTCTCTGTGGGCATCAAAACTGTGTTCAGATGTGCTCAAACCTAAGCACAACACACGAAGGGGGTCTCAGGCTGAGAGCTAACCAGAGGGTGGCAGTCTTTACCCATTTTCTGACCGGGTTCATCAATTTATGGTATGAAGAATGAAGAAAACCCTATAACTAAAAACAGCATCTTGTCTCGTGTGATAGTCCGTTTTGCAGGCCAGCTGTGCCAGTTTCACACTTTTTAAATATACAATGTAAATTCCTGAGAATAAAGTGTGTTTTACTTGTGACTTATATGTTCTGTCTACGGCACAGTAAGTGCAGACATATTTTCATGTTACAAATTCCAATGTTTAAATCTTTTAGCTTGCACAACAGTTGTGGTAGCTGATATAATTTGGCACATAACAGCCACAAAAGGAGTTCATGCTGCCAAGGACTTCTCCGGATTAGAATATGATACAAGTGATGAAAAAATTTGACCCCACATTGTCATTGTTAATCACTAAATCTCCTTTCATGAAAACATCTCAGCTGCAGGACAAAAGGATTCAGAGACCACACATTTAGTTCAGGGAATATAATATCTCCAAATGTCTCAGCAGAACTGCACTGAGAAGTTGAAAAGACACCTGTGATTGATGTGACACTGTATGAAAAAAATATTGACAGCTAAGCCCACATTCCTCATCGGGTTCGGCGGTGTCAGCTTCCTTTTCTCTCCATCCTTCATCTGCTCAGCCCCCATCCCCTCCACGATGAAAGTCGAACAAATCTGCTGACATTGATCCTGTCTCCTCGGCTGGCCTAATTTCATTTCAGCCTGAGAGAGACGGCTATCTCCAAAGATCTTGACAGACAATTGTATTTACTATTTTCTTTTCACAAGCCAATAAAGCGGGAGCAGTTATTGCATCAGATTATATGAAAAACCGTTTAATGATTCCAATTTATAACTCTAGACTGAATAATGATACAGTTAAGAGCTGACAGGCCATGATAAATGAAGGCTCATATAAAACATATTTAGTGTGAAGAATGGCTGGAGATGAATTGCACAGTGATACAAACTCATGATAAAGAACAGTAAGAGCCACTAGAAGACTTAATAATGTGCTATTCATTTTGAAGTGATTTTGCTGGTTAATAAAACAGCACAAATTAAAAATATATTTATTGTGGAAAGATGTCTGGGAATATTGCCCCCATGTCTCCATGCACATCCACCCGCACCCACTCTAATGGTTGCCCGTCTCTTTAGACTGAACCCATCAAGTCCTCGGCGTCTCCTTGCGCGACTCTCGGTGCACTTCACTGTCAGTAAGTTGCTTGATTTAGTGCGCGCAGACTATATGATTTCTTCCCCAGCATATATTATCAGCTTGTTCTCTGAGGCGACTGCAGACATCGTTCATGCCACTGTTCGGACTAGACCGTTAAAATTTAAACTCGTGAGACTGACAGATGGAGCAGAGCTGAATTATCAGCAGGGCTGTGTCTCGCCCAGGCTGATTGTATAATAAGCAAATGATTCCTCAGTGGATATGTTTGCGGTTTCGTACACATCCCTTAATGCTGCAGCATCCTTGAACCGCAGAGGCAAAAAACATACATTCATCATTCAAAGGAGAGGACTAACATGCATTCACTGTTACTGAATGTGGTGAAAACCCATGGTCAAGTGGTGAACCCTTTAAAATCATGGTCAAGGACTAGAGTCTATAGACACTGCTAGTGGATCAGAAAGTGTGTAATATTTGCTGAGTTCTTTTCACGCACAGATAGACATCGAACCTACCGGGTACAATGTCCACCACTCTTCCTATACATCAGGAGCCTACTCTGGTGTCACCAGTGCTTCTCCACAGAAGGATCTCAAAGTGGTTTGGTATTGTAGCTATTGATATCAGGGTCACACACTTTTTTTGTGAAGTACCACAAATGTGATAAATCCAAAAGACTCATTGGAAAAGAAATCAATGAATCGACATGTAAAAAAAAAAAAGAAAAAAAAAGTGAGTGAACCAACTGAGAGGAACAATGACTTCCTCCATCCTCAGCCGGCTTTCCGGCCATACGCAGAGCCCACAAACACTTTGGATGAGAACATCATTGATCCATCTGTTCAAGAGCTGATGAGCACATGTGAATGAGACTGTGGCACACACAGACTGCCACGTGCTGAACAAGAAATGAAGTAAACCTGGGAGAGGGATGAAGTAGACTCTGGTCTGCTGGTACAGACTGATACAGGCCACGCACACATGAATGACCTCTGCTTGAAGTCCCGTTAAATCAGGTTCACTGCCTTGTTGAATCAACAACTACCCAGGAATGATTCCCATGCAACAAAATTCCCTTTTTGCACAGGTGCTACCAGACGTTGAACATTTTCACTTATTCTATGAACTCTTTCAACAGATGTGGAATCAGCAGCCTTTCTCAGGACTGCATTAAAACCATCAGAACACACACACCACTCTCAACAGACTCACTTACACTTTTTTTTTTGCATATTAGCATTCTAGCAAGCCAAAGTATTACAGGAAGTATTTTTCTCAGTGTTGTTAAATTTGACTGCTCAGCGTGTTTATTTTTCACCACCTGATTAATCTTAATCTTGCACCCTGTGACAAATGTGTGAAAATGGCAGCTTGGAAACTAAAAATATGTTTCTGTGCCCTGCTGGGGGCATTTCAGTATCGCATCCACTCCATCTCCACTCTAAGTACAAACTTTAAGAGTGCATCTACTGCCATACTTTCTTCTGTCTGGGTTCGTGTGTGCAGACAGTTTTACCACAATGTTCATTTAATGATCTCATAAACCAAAAATTCTTACAAGCTAAAATGTGTAACTTATAAAGTATTAGAAACATGTTGTTGGCATTTATCTATCTATACTCTGCAATCATAGAATTAATCTAACTGTAGAAAACATAATATAACAATAAGAAGAAGAAGAAGAAGAAGAAGAAGAAGAAGAAGAAGAAGAAGGAAGAAGAAGAAGAAGGTGTGTCAAAGGGCTGCCAAACAACCCGGCCAGAGACCGATAAAGTACAGCGGCCATCTCCATGAGATGCAGGTCATCTGTGATCATCTGACTGTTTCAGTTGTAAGCAGGGCTGAGCTCTTTGACCTCTCAGAGCCATCTTAGCAACAGCCCGTGTCCGGACACCCACACACTGCCTTTCCTTTTTTCTTACCACCTTTCTTAGGCCTCCCACCCAGACCCTCAGTACTTGGAGAAGACCCCAGGCCAAGGAGCCCCTGAAAGGGCTCTGGACTGGCCATTGTCTGGACCTACTGCAGTGTCCCTTTATTTACACAGTCTTTAAAGCTATATGTTTTCTTGTCTCTTAATTGCATTGGCCTTTGCTGCCCTTTGGTCAGTCAATACCGTCTCTCCAATGACATCAGCAGTTCTATTCAGCAAGGCATTTCCAGGTGATGGGTGTTCTGTGGGGAAGCTGGTGGGAATGAGCTTTGTGTCCCTACTAACCCTGCTCAAATATCTGCTCGGTTTCTGCATCAGCACAGAGGGGGTACATGTTTAGCATCCATAGTTATTTATCCACGCCGTCCTTGCATTTGTTCATTCCACATGATGCACTCATCAGAAATGTAGCTCAGGAGAAAAGGCTGTTTTCTTCTGCTACATACCAGCTGGCTTTACATATGGACTCCAGTAATCCAGAGTCCATAGGTGAGCTCGCCGCACATTATAAATCTAGCAGCAATCAGTGTCATCCAAACAATTTTGCTGACCCTTAACTCTGGAGGAGAGCAGGGGAGAGAAGAAATTGACATGCCTTTACCACTCCTGAGTGTGTGTGAGACCAAGCACATTAATCATAAGAGGTCTAACCCTCTCCTGTGTCCAATTCAGCGATGCTTCTCTAGTGCAGCACCATGGAAATGTTTAGACAGAGCCGGACATAATTATCTTTTTGTGTACTTTAATAAGGAGACATCCGAGTGCTCAGATGATAGGGGCGCACACACCACCAAACTAGCGTACAGTGATATTATCCCCTTCATTCTGCGTAATTAAAACATAAATAATTAAATGCCACTAACTAACATAACTGGTATGCAAATTTGATGATTTAGTGAGTTGAAGAACACAGGGATTTTTTTTTGCCAAATGGGGACCATTTAAAGTTGACCTTTGGAAATGTTATTTTGAATGCAATGTGATGGCGCTGTTTAATTTGAAGAGGTACTTATCTCAAAGTCAACATCTTACTTCTGTTTTCCTGACGCACACTCAGTCACCGTATATTAGGCAGTAGCCTGGCAACCACAAGAGTAGAGCTGTACCAAATGGATATGTTTGCAATATGACAGGCCCGGTGTGCTCCTTACCGCTGACCCCGCCTGCCATTTTGTTTCTGTCCTGCGAAGGTGTCAGTGATAAACATTACCTTGTCTCAGCAGGTGTGCCTGGATGGAGGACCCTGCCGCACGGAGGGGGTCACCAACCCCACAGTGTTTCCCCCATTTATTTGAATAATGGCCCATTAGGACGGCTGGATATCCAATGTTAAAGTAGCTGTATGTGTCTCCTAGATAAAAGACATAATTACCTGAGAGAGGGAGGATGTGTTGTGTTGGTGCACACTTTTCCTCAGCTGGGCTCCAGAGTTCAGAATTAGCACACACTCCTGCCATTAGGTGGCGACAGAGAGGGAGAGCAGGCGTGAGAGAGCAGCTTTAGGGGTGTGGAGGCCCAGGTCATGGCTTACACACACATTTCCAGAGCTGGTGTTTAAACAGACTGTTAGTGTACAGCCAAAAGTATGTGTGTGGAGCACTGGGAGAGTGTATTCTGCTTTTCCAGCTATACCGTCAGTCAGGATCCACGTATTCGTGTTTTATTGCAGATTTATTCAAACTTGTGACAGGAAATTAATCCAGATTTTAGAATGAAGGTCCCCAACACTACAGCATGCATCTTTTAATCTCTTAAGGCAATTACTGTTCTCACTGAATTGTGTAGTATCATGATGAACACAGAGTGGGCAATTTGCAAACCTTTGGCTTGCTGAGCGATAGAGTTGTCCTTTTTTGGGTGGCATTGTGGCTCCTTTTACCATTCATAATTCTAGTTCAAGAGAGACCCACCATGACTGTCAATGGAAATGTGGGAACAACATTTGGAGTGGTATTTATATAAACCGAAAAGATTGCCAATTAATGATGAGTTCTTTATCATTTATTTGCCCTTGGAGTTTTTTTTCCCTCAATTGCTATCACCTTATAAAAGCATCCTTTTAGCACAAAGAATAGAAGCCCATTTTCATGACCTCCTCTAATGCATTTCCCTCCATCTTCACTGCCTCGAAAAAAGTTTTCACCTCTTCACAAAACATGTTAATTGCCATCGTGAGCCCAGAATAAAGAAAATATCTACACGTTAATTATCCAAATATGTTGGCAACCCATCTGCAGAAAGCCATTGAAAATACTAAATTGTGTTTTCTCCTTTTCAGCTTTTATTTTGGACACATTGTTAATCAAAAGGCTTCAGAAATGTGCAGATGGGCAATCCTTGTGTCTGCAAGGAGCAGCCTGGTTCAAGGTGAGTGTTTCATGCCCCCCAAGCCCTTCTGTTACTCTCCATTGTGTTTTTTTTAGGTTACATACCCTGATGGGCTCAAATAGAGACTTTCCCTGCACACACGCAATCGCACTCACGCACAGCAGAAGCTGGCACGGCCATTAACATTTATGCACATGCACAGTGCTCTGCGTGCAGCCATGAACACACCTACTCACAGTAAAGCATTACCTTTGGGTCATTATTTGTGCAATTGTTCATTTAAGTAAGATTTGAGCAAACAAAAATGCTTTTCTCTCCGACTAAAAACCGACACTAGCATAGAAAATGTAACCTCAAATCTCCCCGAGCTGCAGAATCTGTGATACAACTGAAACATTAACCTCTCAGATTTACGGGGCAAACTGGTTGAAAACCACTGAGAGTGTTTAAAAGACAGTTATGTTGCGTTTCAAAGCGACACAAAAAAATATAATCTTAAGCCAATTGAGTATGAATGGTTTGTGCAATATGGCAGCACCACTTACCGACAACTTATCTTATAGAAATGGCTTGTGATCACAAACTATTTGAGCTCACAGCAGGTTAAACGTTTTATCTTCAGTGACCTGGATGCAGATTTCCATGAGACTCAGCTCATGTTTGTGTTTGACTGAATATTCCTATAAATATGGGTAAAAAGTGAATGTCTGTTTTTAAGGGTTTTTATGTCACATTTGCTGCACTGTACTTTATAAATAAGCTCTTAAATTCCTCCTGTGCTCCAGAAAAGTTCTGGTAGTTTCTATCAGCGTCATCTGTCCAAGTTATGTATGCATAATTACTTCCAACAAACTGATGATGTTGCTGTTTGTCTGATACAGTCTGATTCATTTCTTCACTTCTCACTGCAGCGCATGATGTAACTCTGTGTCCACTATGTTGTTTATGGATACAGCATTAAAGCAGACTGCAGCTTTATAGTAATGAGGATTTAATTATTTATAAGTATAGCCGCACGTATGTGATACATCAGAACACTGGAAGCTCTGACCGTCCATTTTCGTACCTGTGTGGACTTTACTTCATGCAGAGTCTCGGATGAACATGCTTGGATGCGACGTTTACATTAACTGTAAACCTTTAGCGTGCGTACCGTGATTTATCCTGATGCTTCCTTTTAGATCCTGACTGGTACGAAAATGTGTTTACAGGAAAAATTAAACTATGGGAGCAAATGGGTAACAATTGCTTAGAAAAAAGGACAAATGGATGAAACTTTACAGCAATTATTTCCACAAATATTCAATAAAGGGAAACAAAACTCATGCTGATGGAAAATTGTATTATTAACCCTTTTTCACTGTGTGATTCAGTGCCGGTTTCGGCTGCTCTCTCACTCACAAGGTAGAGCCGCATATTTGATTTAGCAGATTTTTTTTTTACTCCAGGGATCAAACCCGGGATCTTTCCCTCGTTGGGTGAATTCGTAAACCATCTGAAACTGTTATAAAGCAGTCATGCGCACAATGCCTCCATCCTCACACGGTGAGTGAGGCACTCACAGACCCATCACACTCTGCTTGGCTCCTCTGTGATCAGAGGTGAGGATTAAAGACAGCAACACAACTTTTAAAGCCGTCCATATGGTTTTTAGGCGACTTACAAATACGAATAATAAATGTGGAGAACTACTGAGAAACTATTTACCTGCTGTGGATCGCACTGGGGGGGGGGGCATGTTAGCATTAAAAAAGAGAAAAACAATGACTCATACTTGCACTGAATACTTCACCTTTCCAGATTCCTCATAAAACATTTAAGCTGTGTTCCAGTGAGCCATTACTTTAGTACATATTTCCTCCTTTCTTCTGATGGCTGCTTGTTATTTCCTTGTGCAGCTTTGGATCTTATTCACACAAATAAATTAGTCTGTAAAGTCTCGGTTGTATTTAGAAGTATTTCTAAGTTTTACCACATTAATTTGTCCGTGGTTTCATCCGCCCAAAGCGTAAAGGTTTCAGAATAATGTTTGTTGGAGGATGTTCCATGCTGTATGTATTTTTCAGCAAGATACATTTGTAAGAAAAGTGGCCTTGAGACATCCCTCTTCTAATTCAGCATGTTTTGTCCATGCAATACTATTCAAATATGAGTTATATTCTACCTTCCCCACCATGAACCTACTGTTGAAGCTAACAGTCAATATCCTTGCACTGCTTTTGAATCTTTGCTCCAAACCTCTTCTGTTCAGCAGGAGTGAAGGCAAGGACGAGCGCGCCCAGCTTGCAGTGATCTGTCCTTGGCTCATGCTATGATTTATTGTTTTTAAAAAAACATAGAGGAAATCTTGTAAGACTAAAGCAGACTTACTACTCCTTTCTGCATTTATTAAGTTCTGTCTTTATGAATACTCTGTGGAATCAATACAGTGTTGCGGGTTAACACTGGCTGGCTACCTTGAGAGAGCTTGCAGTGCCATCCTTCATGTGCGTGTTTAATTTACTGCACGATTTGGTTCTCTGCTGATTTCAAACAGAATGCACTTTATTGGTAAGGAGGCCGTGCCTGTGGTTTGTTACTTTATACCTCAGAAGAGAGCACAATGTTGAAACATACCTGGACAGGTGGCTTTCTTGTTTAGTACGGCTATACAGCGCTGTGGCTATTGAACACAAAAGTGGCCTCACAGCCTCGTATCTGCTCTGTACCTGCTTTACAATCTGCTGAAAGTATGCAGAGCTTTCACGTGTGAGGCATACAACCAGCTTCTCCATTTATGTCCCAACTTTCACATCAGTGGATCTCATAAATGTCGGTCACCTTTTCTTGAGATGTCTGACTGAGTTGATATGTACTTAAATGAAAATAAATTTGATTGCCTTCATTCTTACATATTACGATTTGAAGCTTACACCTTTTCAAGCAACTGACCTAGACTGGAACTTTTGTTTCAAGCTCACGTTCCACAGGGGCTGCAATGCTTAAATAATGTGTCAGGTAAGTATTGTATTATTGGCCCTTAGCCTCAGCAGCAAGGTTTACAAACAGCTATATGGCTCTCCAAGGCCAAGCACTGGCCTTGCACTGCAGGCTTAGCACTGGAATGGAGGTATTCAAGCTTAAAGTTATTCATGTCAAGTAAGGCCCACAAAACCCTTCCATACAACCCATAAATCTGATATTTTGATGGAAATACCAGACATTTCATGAGTGCTCTAAAGGAGCTTTTTTCACTCAGTTAACACTTTGACACAGCTCACCACTTTCACACTATTTGTTCCATCCCTTCTCTTCCTCTCCAGTAGGTAACACAGCAGGGCAAAATTGTTAAGACTGAGCGCCCTGCACTCCACAGCTCCTCAAATTCACAATGCACTGTTGTCATTTAAGAAATGGTAATATTCATCAGTCTGTAGAATTGGGCACTTTGTCGGAAAACAACTCCCCCGTCCACATTGCTTCACATCTCTTGAGGGGCTAAAAACTCCCATTCATTCACCTTAACACTGAGGACTTGGTGATCTAATGCTAAACCGCTCTAAGTGCATGTATTTGTGAAGAAAAATTTCTAAGCCTTTCAAATTGATAGGACCGGCTATCATCATGTATGAGTCTCAACCATACAAGTGAGCCCTCAGGTTTAATTAAACTTTTTTTCAAAGTGTATCTTCCGTGAAATCAACCCGGTCTCTCTGGCATTTGTGTGTCGAGAAGCTCTCCCTCTTTTTCCCTCGAGTGGTCGATACATTAAAACTTGAACTGATTGATTTCAGAATGCTTGTGCCATCAGTGTCCTTACGCTGCCATTAACTACATCTGAAGTATCTTAGTCATCAAGCTTTAAGCCAGGGATTGATAATAGCTTGACCGCCAGGCCCTATCTTACCCATCCTTTTTCAGGAGGTCTTGTATTTAGCACCCAGAGCACTTGTGGCAAAACTCAAACAGCACAAAGGTATTCACGGAGCAGCTGAGTGGAAAGCTTTCCCTCATTGGTCTGAGCCTCATGAATATATTCCAACTCTAACTAACTACTTTGCTTTAATGTGGACTTTCATCAAGGTATGAGGCCAATTTATTTATTTGTATTCTCAGCTTCTTAGTGATACTCTTGAACGCAGTGATGACAGGCAGGATAATCTCAGTCTTTCATCAGCAGAGTGGCCCTGCACAAAACCCATCAGTAATGTATTCGCTATTGATTGATGGCCGCTCCCGCACTACTAGGCAACACCGTTATTATCATGCATAGATTCCAGACTGCCCACAATAAAATCATTGTCTTGATTTAAGTTATCCACCTCTGAGGTGTCGTAATAGCACAACTGGTATTTGCCTTGTATTGCTTTCTTCCTCAACAATCGCTGGGATTCCCTGTTATCATCTTTACACCAGGCTAATACAGCTTTCATCCAGGAGACCGTGTTTTGTTTACACAATAATGCGCAACAGGCGCAAAGATGGGCCAAAGTATGAACAGAATGTAATGAATCATTCAGTTTTTACTCTGTGCTTTCTGAACGCAGGTAAGTTCTTATTTTGAGTCATGCTGTCAAACAGCGGACGCGGACTTCTGCACTGATGTCACTCAGAAACACCGAGGAGTCATCAAAGTTTCCATAATTATAACACAAATTATTAACGCCGGCAACACATTCGGCTTTACTTCTATTATTATTATTATTATTATTATTATTATTATTATTATTATTATTATTATTATTATTATTATTATTATTATTATTATTATGAGTTGTGTTATATAATGTTGATATATGCCCTCTGTTCCCAGAGTGTTCTCAGGGTCGACACGCGTGGATCTGCGTTGTAAACATCATGTGTTAGTGGTCTGCCTCCTGGGAGCTGCCCGGGTCTCGAATCATTGTGAATTACCGTGACCTTGGTTATCAATCATTGTATCAGTGTATCTAATGTAAACGCAGCCGTGGTGTGGATAACATGCCACATCTGCTCTTTGGACAGTGCTGCTTCTTGGTTACCAAGCGATTTATTAGAGCGCACTGCGCGAGGAATAATAGGTCAAGGCATAAAGATCAGGTAGCAACGCTTCCATAGGCATACAATTATCTCTTAAACAGGCTGTTGTAATATTATTATTCACCAACAGATAGTTTCGTGTCCCTAAAACATCTCAAAGAGGGAGAACTAGTTGTGCGGGTTAAAAGCAGCGTCCACGGGGAGCTGTGTTTGCGCTCAAGACCAATTTATTGCCGATGAACATATGGCCAATATTTTGTCTCACGTCATAGCAAGGGGAAAACAAACACCATGCAATGTTAGCGAGTCAGCAAGAGCAGAGCCACTTGGCCAGCTATGCAAACGCTCTTGGACAATATGAGAAGAGGAGCACTTGCTTTCTGGGTATATAAACCACATCAGGCTTATCTCTGCACGCACTCCTGACTCCCATTTGGAGATATTTCATTAACTCTGCGCGCTGTCTTAACGCTGGCAACACATTCAGCCCCCCTCCAGTCTAGGTAAGCGCACTGGATGCTCCAGGCAGTTTATATAGTCTTTTCTCTTTTTACAGCTTAATAGACACTGCTTATTTTCTGTTGCTGCTGCTTTATGCACGTGAGCGCACACCTTAGTCCTTAAATACACCGAACAAAACACTGATCTTACTGCGGCTTTAATGTAAAACAGAAGCAGTTAGGCCTTTTGCGTTTTTAGCATGCTGATGGTAGCTGATGGTCGTTACACGTGCACGTGGGCAGCCTGTGCCTGATTGAGCGTTATCGTTGTGTGGCATTTTCAGAGAGAGGCCTGCACCTTCGCGCTCCTGCTCCATCAGGAGAAATTGCGGGTCATTTGGAGAGAACTAAAAGTAACACTGAAGAAAATACGAGACGATGCTCTGGTCCAAGAGCCAGCAAACGGCACACACGGACACTAATAACGCAAATAACTAGTGCGCTCACAGAGTTACACCACAGCCAAACCATCACCCGTGTTTATTCTAACAGAGCAGGGAGGAGAAAGCGTGTGTGCGTGTGTTTAACTGACGTGCCAGAAATCCTCCTTGTTGTCCTTGTATGTTAACGTGTCTTCTTTCAGTGAGTTTATGAGCAACTATACTGGCAATCATAAGTTGCCTAATTGGGTGCACGCAATAAGCACCCCCTGTTGTTTCTTAATTTTGCCGGTAGAGACCGCTAGAGCTCTACAGATGTCAACAGCTGTTAATGTTATTACTGCTCACACAGTAGCTGCTTAACAAGGAGGACAAGTTGTCTGTACTTGTGCCATCTACAACGGGCCAGATCAAGTTCTCCTGGAGAGTTTTTTTTTTGTTTATTTATTTATTAATATTGTTCCAGGCTTTACAAATTGTCACTTTTGATTCATGTGAAGAAGCCTCGCAGATTTTAACTATTTCCCCTCCTCCTCCTGTTAGTGTCAGAGCGATGCTGAAATGGGAAGTGATTAAAAAATAATAAACCCCCTTTTAGCAATTTGTCTTACATGGAAAAAAGATTAAG